>PVJX010010423.1:0-57087 GCA_004027295.1 Dolichotis patagonum | reverse complement strand
AGAATATTAAAAGCCATCAGAGAAAAGAAACAGATCACCTATAAAGGAAAACCCATCAAAATCATGGCAGACTTCTCCACACAGACCATCAGGTCAAGAAGAGCTTGGAGTAAAGTAATTCAAGTGCTGAAGGAGAACAATCTCCAGCCCAGATTGATGTATCCTGCAAAACTCTCTCTAGAAATTAATGGAGAAAAAAAGATGCTTCCAAGACAAAGAGGATCTAGGAGAATTTGTGACCACCAGTCCAACCCTAAAAAAAATACTGAAGGACATTCTAGGGAGAGAGAACAAGAATACGAGCATTTCAGGAACAGTGGCAGAGAGGCCTCAGTGAATGAGGCAGACAGTGGAGTGGAAGAGAAAAATAGACTATCAATGGCAGAAAAACAGAATAGCAGAAATGAGGCAGAGAAGATTGGCTATAATCTCTAGTATAGAGGGCCTCAAAATACTAACAGAGAGAAACACAAGCAGAGTAGATCAGGAGATAGGGTCCATTGAGATGCTCTATATAGGGAGGCAGTGGGACCCAAAACAAGCAGTGTACCCCATGGGAGTGAAAGGGGAGGAATTGTCTAAAAATGGAGGCAGAGGATATTGTTAATGGGGTAACAAGATTTAAAATTTATATTATTCTCACCACTCTGCTTGGATGGGTTATGTGCTGTTCCAGTTTGTCTACTTACACTAGACTTGAGGACATGGTCAGCTATCCCAAAAATAAGAGGACATATTTTGGTAATCATCCCTGATTTTCCTATCAACTTAATCTGAAGCCCTTTATAACTTACACTGTCTTATTATGACTGATCTTATTTGAATCTGGTTTGTTAGACTGCTACTTTGTATTGACTGATTTTATTTAAATCTGTTATGATGGATAGCATCAAGTCTAAGTGTATAGGCAACTGCACTGAAGATGACAAGATTCACTAAGATACCCAGTGTGTTTTGATTATTACTTGCTTTTGAAGTCTTGTAATATCTCCAATGCTTTGTTTTTATTAATGTTGTTATACACTGCCGAGACACCATGGTAACCATTGTAGATCACCTTGTATTGCGGTTTTATGTGACTTTTCTGCCAAATGCTTTTCTAGGAATTGTTTTGCTTTATCTTGCTTTGTTTTGTTTTTCCTGCTAATACAGAAATTATAGATATACATGTAGAGACTCATGCATGTGTAGACCTTATAAACAGTTTACGAGAACCAACTATATAACACATGTTGAAATGAACAACTACTTTGAAGAAAAAGAGACACTACAATTCCCAGTGCTGATTCCATAATGTCATGATGTGAAGTTCAGCAAAACTATCAGTTTTTGTTCATAGTGATCTTAGCTTGGTTTGCCTTGTTTAAGTTCAACACACATGAAGGTATGGACAGCTGTTTTAAAGAGAATGAGAGACACTATGACAGCCATTCTTGGCTTCCCTAATGTCTGGTCTTGAAAACCTGAAATGCCCTCCTCGTCCTGCTCAGATCAATTCCATACTAGGTTGTTTCATGTGAATTCCCTGTATGTGACAATATGGACAAATGTTTGGAAGAAAACAAGAGTCAATATGATAGAGAGTGAATACCTCCGATTGTCTAGTTTTGAAATTTTTGTCTCTTACATTGCTTTCTTGTGATCCACTTTGCTCTGTTTTGTTGTGTTTAATTTTACCCTTTTGATATAATTGCATGTATATTTGCATGGGTAAGATGGATGACCATATTGCTGTTTTGTCACATCGTGGAGCAGAACTGTTAACAGTCTCACTGTTTGAATGTCTACTTTACATGTTTTAACTTTGTAAATTTAACAGCTATTTCTAAGAAGTCAGTATGTAATTTGTCAAGCAATAATTTCTTAGGTTTTTTTTGTTGTTGTTCTTTTCCTTTTTTCCTTGGAATACTGTATTGTTGCTACCCTTTATTGTGTTTTGTTCTTTTTCAAAGAGAAAAAGAAAATTAAAAAAAAGAAACCATGCCTTCTTGTGAAGCAGGCCCTACTAAGATGCTTGGTAAAACCTCTAACAGAGGAGAGATCACACCTTACCATGAAGCAAGCTCTGTCATGGAGATTGGAAACAGCCTCAGCCAAAAGAGAAACCATGCCTTCCCATGAGCTAGCAGTTTGTGGGTTGAAAACCCAGAATATCATGCCCCACCACCACCACTGATTTGGAGAACTCATGGTGAGATGATAACAGCTGAGGGGAAGGAAGTAGCTTTATGCTTGTATTGTTTGGGTTCCTGGGCCACCCTGGGGCTGGTGGTCTGGGCATCTACTTAGGGGATGGCAGTATACAGTATGTCAGTTGGAGGGAACATCCTCCCGTGTTGTTTTTGAAATCTAATGTTTTGTTCCATTTTACTGTTTTGTTTTATCCCTGTTCTGGTAACCTGAGCAACTATTTTGAAGATAAAAATGTGCAGTATTGTTCTATAAAATAAAATAAAATAAAATAAAATAAAAACAGGTAAGGAACTCTGTGTGCTTCTTACTACAGAGTTACACATAAAAAACAATGTTTCTTGTTTTAAAAAGAAAAATAAAAACACCTCATAAAATTAAGATTGCTTACAAATTTAAATAAATAAGTAGCTTATTAAACAATTATAAATTTATATTAAACATCAAGTCTAAAACCACAAGTAGCTTAAAATTTACATTTAATACCTAGCCTCATTCTCACTCATTAATTTTTTTCTTAAATTAATAACATATTTCTTACTACATAAGGATAATTTTGGTTCAAAATTAAATATTTCTTCTGAAATATATTAAGATATCATCACATATGTAAATAGAAAGACCATCAATAAATAATAAATGTGCATGCCCAGCCAAATTGGTTGTGTATATACATATATATGAGTGAAGGGAGTGTGTTCTGAGAGAGAGAGGAACAGTGACATGACTGAATACTTTATTTGGGAGTATCTCTATCTCTATATTGAAAAAAGGATATTGTTAATACAAAGCTGCAGTGGGCTAATGAATTTGGTCAAAAAATATTTAAATAAATCTTGTTGCTTAGTATAGTAACAAATTTAAAAGTAGGTTACATATTCATATTTGGTATTTAATTCTCCTATACCAAAATTCAATTGTATGCTCCCAGACTGTATTACTTCATCTCCCATTAACCAATGTGATTATTATATTTACAAAGCAAGAGCAAGCCAATTTAACTACAGCTGCATAAGCACCTGCATTTTCCACATATTCACTCCAAAAATAGGATGGTAACACTGTTTAGCGGGCTGGAACACAACAAAACAACAACAACAAAACTATTATTGTCACTCATACAAAATTGAAGCATAAATTGTGGGGTTTGTGTGTGTGTGTGTGTGTGTGTGTGTTATTTTAGTGGTATGTATATATAGTTAACCATACATTCAGAGGAAGAAATCAAGTAATTTCCTCCTGGATAACTTTTTTTCTTTTTTAGTATTTTTCTAAAAGCCCTATTTGGGGAACTAGAATTACAGTAGAGAGCAAATACAAACAAACAA
Source organism: Dolichotis patagonum (assembly GCA_004027295.1). Classification (NCBI taxonomy): domain Eukaryota; kingdom Metazoa; phylum Chordata; class Mammalia; order Rodentia; family Caviidae; genus Dolichotis; species Dolichotis patagonum. The sequence continues at coordinate 53,569 of PVJX010010423.1, read as the reverse complement.
AGCAATGTTTGTTTGCTTAGAGAAAAAGCACCTTCTTCCTTAAATATCATTGAGACCAGTAATTCCCTAAGAATGAAAGAAATGTAAAATTCATGCACATACTTTGCTAATTTGAAATTATTCAAAGAAAGCTAAAATTCAGAAAAAACATAAACCAACTGAGAATACTTTTTTTTATTTTAAAGAGAATAAAACAAAATAGGGCAGAACAAAGCAGATCAGAACAGAACAACATAAGCAACACAGCACTTTACAATAAGACAACTGGACATTAACAGTAGCTATCAAAATATCTCTTTCTTTGCTATAGTTGAGCATAGTTGCAAATATAATAGTATGAAACATAACAAAATAGTATAAAACCATTCAAAAGAATGAAATAATTACAGGACATTCTGAACAAATAACAGAGAATGATCAATGGCTACTATAATATCTCATTTTCAATAAAAAATTTGTTTATATTATCACATATATTAAAATCCCAATAAGACACAAATGATAGAAGCAATGGTAATAGCAGAGTAGAAGCATGGTAGGACTTCCAAGCAAGATGATATTAAATCAGCAATGGCTGCCATAATATTTTGTTTTCTTCAAAACATCTGTTTATACCATCATGCGTAATAAAGTCAAACAAAACAGAATAAAACCAGAGAATGTAACATTTTTAAAAATTGGAATAATGTAAAAAAAATAAAAATTGGAATAATGTCAAGTAGTTTAAATGTGTTAAGTGAAACTATACTTTGTTCTGGTAGTAATATAAAATTAAAACACCAAATTAAATAATATCAGTGAAAACTGATATCATTACTTAGAATCTTATTAAATGAGATCATGACTTGTAAAACCGAAATGGTTTTATGACCAAAAACATTAGATTTTCCAATGCAAAACTAGTTAGCCAATGAGAAAAATAAGTAACCAAATCATAGAACTACTTGTGATTACCTAGAGAATATACCATGCAATAACTGATACTCCATGTGATGATAGATCATGTTTTCCAGGGAACAATATTTGTATCAGAAATCAAGAAAAATATTTAAATTTCATTTGTGAAACATTTCTAAATGACAACTCAAATTTGTGAGTATGTTTGCTTTTTTAAACTTCTGAATGCCTTGCTTCAAACCAGATTTTCTTTTAAGTTGAACAGTAATTTATGGCTTACCCTTAGCTAATTAGTTTACATTTTGACTATCTCCACTGAACTGACAGGAAGCAAGCTATTAATAATAGGTTTAAACACAATCTGATGGCAACATCAATAATTTTACTGCCATTTCCTCAATAAATTCCAAATCATAAAAGCTTACATATGCATTTTGGAGGTAGGACAAGTTTTATATCCATTAATATAGAGACAACACATTGATTGCCTGCTATGACATTATTAAAATGGCCCGATGAGACAGCCCCAGGGGAACAATGTTCACATAAAGTAGACATTCAACTATACAAATCCATTCTTAAAAGGAAGTTATGCATATTTAAATAATATGTGTATTTTGAGTTGAAAATTTCAGTATATATACACAGATCAGAAACTCAATACTACATGTTAATTCCCCTCTATTTTATTTACTGTAGGCTATTGCCAATAATAATTGCATTCAGTAATTTAAAATATTCATTATGAGACTAAAATGGAACAGATATTCTATTTGGGTGGAAGAAAGGGAAAAATGCCAAAGTTTATAATTTTTTGTTAAAAGTGGCTAAAATTCAAATTTGTCACATAGGTTAGAAATGTGCTGTTTATATGAATTATGGAGAAGAAGGTAGTGTTCATAAGTACAGATAAAAAAATAGCTATACTTGGTAATGGCTGGCTTTGGTATGTTCTCATATGAGATTTTCCATTTTCTAGATTAGGACAAAAGACATCATTTGGTAGTGTATTAATGTGTTTGAAATCAATAGTTTTTATTTACAGTGAATGTAAGTATAGTTACATGATTTTGTCACTAGCAAATACATGTGCATAGATATTGGCACTGAAGAGGCACCTGACAGCATTGAACTCACTACCAATAGATGTGCAGAAGGAAGAGGGATAAGAAGTTTTATTATATTTGTGAGGATATGACCAGGAAGATTCGCTATGGTGTCAAATTTGATCCTGAAGAAATATTAAGACATGTAGTCTCTTTCACATAACTGGGACAAAATTCACGACATAAGCGAATTAAGTTTGGTCAACAGTTTTCACAGGATTTGGTTTCTGGTTTACCCCAAGACAGAAACAGCATGATGGGAAGGCCTGTCAGAAGAAAACTGCCCACATCATGGAGTTAAGAAGCCAAGAGAAAGGAAGAACTATACATAACAATGCATCCTCCTTGCTCATGCCTCCCCTTTCCTTTTATTTCACTCGTTTATTCAAAGTGTCTTTCTTGAGACAGGATGATAGAACAAGAGAGAACGAGGCCTGGAAGGATGTCTTTGGATAAAGGATGGAGCCCATGTGCGGTGATCACAGAGTTCTCTCTCTGTTCCCTGACTCTGGCCAAGGAAGTGGACAAAGCAGCAGGGAGGAGCTGGGGTGGGGACAGACCTCTGAGTGTTCCTGGAAGTGAGGTGCTCTTGGTGAAGATGTCTCTAAGCCCTCTGGGGAGCCCTGCCTTCCTCACTGTCTTCCATCTCCATGCCAGTGTTCTGTGCTACCTTTCTGTATGGGAACCCTCACACCAGAGTGCTGGGTGGCCACTCACAGGGCAGCATCCAAGGTGAGAAGTGGGACATGGTCACAGCAGTTAGGTGGTGGCTGTTCCAGCAGGGCAGGCAGCACACCTCCCCATCCGGAGCACCTGGGGCAGGAGCTTGCACTTGGTCTCCTGCAGAAGTGTGATGCTGAGGATGCAGAAGAGGGCACAGGATGCCAGAACCACGTGCTGCAGGAAAGCTCCATGGCTCATATAGAAGCACTGAGATGAGCCACTCTGCTCTGTGAGGACCCCCAGCACTACGATCAGGCCCAGAACATGGCCCCAGAGTGCTAGAGATGATTTCGGAAGCAAGGAGTATTCCGAGGATGGCAGCAGCTTGGGAAGAGAAGAGCCCGAGGACAGAGAAGGTGGTCATGGCAGCCTCATTCACGTAATCTCACAAGCCCAGCAGGACAAGGGATGCAATGCCACTGAGGGTCATCAAGAGAAACAGGATTCTTCGGCAACTGAATCAGTCCACAGTGACCTCCAGGAAGATGCAGTCTAGGGCCAATGTCTGTTAACCATCAGGGAGCACACATAGATCTCCAAATGGCTCCATGGTCCTCCCATAGGCTTGTAGCTGTGCTCAGTGGCATGAGCAATGGAATTGGTGAAGCCCAGGATAGGCAGATTATTCCAGATTTTTCAATAGTTGAGGAGTTGTGGGGAGCCGATAGGTGTTCTCCAGGCCCTGCAATGCCTCCTGGGCCTCCAACCCCAGCATCTGTCCACGAGGCCAGTACTCTCAGCACAGGCTGACCCTCCTTGATTTGTTGCTGCCTAGCTTCACCTCTTACAGCGTATTCAGCTACCAGACTCGTTAATGAATAAGACCACTGATGACTATAGCATCATCACGATTTAATCACATTCCAAATTTATGAGACTTCGGGGTGATGTATTAGACCCAAACCATAGCAGTATATGAGGTTTTGAACAATGATAGATAGATGGTAGAATCCATGAGAATTGATGGGAAGAAATTAAATACTTTTGATGCATTGTATGGAGAGAAAATGAGTGGGAGTGACAGGACTGAGTGTTGTAGAGTTAAATACTTGCACCCAAGATTTCAGAAGTGTAAATAATGATCACGATATAGTACCATGTTCTCAGATCAGTTTAGTGGTTATGTCTAGTATTTTTAAATAAGACTGAATAGAACAAAAATAGTAAAAGAGAAAATAGTAAATAAGAGGGATTATGTGGTTTACATTTTTTATGAATATTATTTTATTAGCTCATGATTTGAGTGCAGAATATTTACATGCCTTATGCAGTGTTGGCGCATGTATATGACACATTTTCATTCCCTGTTCATCCCTTTCCTTCCCTTTTCTCACTCCTCCCTTCATTTCTTGGTCCCCTTCACATTGAGAAAGATCTGTCTTCCTACTGCCTATTATCCTTTTTTTTGCTCTTCATTAATAAATTTGATTTTTCATATAAGAGAAACCATGGGACATTTAAAATTGTGTGACACACTTCACTTAACTTATGGTCTCAAGGTGTATCCATTTTCCTATAAATGACTAGCTCGTCATCACTTATGGCACAGTAGTCCTCTATCACGTGCTGCAGAATAATTTTAGCTACATATCAAAATTATCAAGAAGGCACAGATATGTTCTATAGATCATTTTCCTTCACACATGTATAGCTTCCTCCAATATCAGTGTCTCCCACAAAGTGGTACATTTGTTAAATTTGATAAACCTTTGCTGACACATTATAATCACCCAAACCCCACTGCTTACATTAGAGTTCATTCTTGCTGTGGTGCACTCTGTTGGTTTTGATAACTCTATAAGGACACATATCCAACATTATACACCTGTGAAGCACAATTTTCCAATTCAAACCATGGCAACCACTTCTCTCTTTGTCATTTTCAAAGGTAACGCAACTTGAACCATACAGTATATTGCCATTTCATATAGGTCTCTTTCCCTTAATAACATACCCTTAAGCTTCCACCCATGTTATTCAGTGACTTCATAGTTTATTTAAGTGCTCAATACTACCCCACTGTCTACATGTACCTATTTATTTATTTATATCACTACTAAAATACATCTTGGAAGCTTACAAGTTTTGGCAATTATGGATCAAATTTCTAAAAATGTTCATGTGCATTTTTTTGTGTGTGTAGTGTGGGTAAATACCAAGGAAGATAAATGTGGATTATATGGTAATAGTCTTTTCAGTTTTGTAAGAATTGCTGAACTATTTCATTTTGTATTCTCGTAAGCAAAAATGAGCTTTTATTGGTCTATATTCTTACCTGTATTTTCTGTCATTAGTGCCCCAGAATTTTGGCCCTTCTAGTACATATGTAGTGGCCTTATATTATGGTTTGAATTTGGATCCCTCTTATATAATGTAGTTATATATGCTTATTTCCTATTTCTTATCTTCTTTAGTGAGTTACCTGTTCACATACTTAACTCACTTTAAAATTGTGTTGTTTTTGTTATTGATAGTGATTTTTAATGAAAAAAAATATACAGACATATCTATGCTCTTTTGTGTGTATGTATATTATAATTATGATATAGTACTATGGAATAAATTTTTTAAAAAATAAAATATACTTCTTAGTATGATTTCACATAGTTTGGAAGAGATTAAAACATTGAAGGCAGAAGCTAGGGTACTGTCATTATTTCTATTTTGGCTCCTTTCTTTTCTCCATGAAAACAATATTTATTTTGTTATTTCTTTAAAAAGCATGCATTTGCCCTTATACAATAGTATTTTTCCTAATTATAGTATGATAATTACTTACAACTCTTATCATCTATACAAGGAAAAGAGATTTATATATTCACTAATATTGTAATTTAGATTATTATTTTTGCATTACTATCTTATCCTCTCTTTCACTGTAAATATTTAAGACCACAGTACTCTGAAGGGACTATGCTTATTGAATCAACTATCATGACCAAATTGTGACATAAATCAGTTTTTAAATTTTGTGATAATTCTTAGCACTCTATGATAATATTTATTTTTAATTATTATTCATCATTGTACATTGATCTAACAATATATTCATTGGGTAAAGATTTGTGACATATAAAAAAATGTTCTTGCACATTCTCTATGCAATTAAGTGTATCAAGTCTCAGTTTATTTAGGTTCCAAAATCTACGTAAGCCTTTTAGTATTTTTCTAGATAACTTGTCTATGAGTGATATATCATTTGATAACTCCTCCTCTCCTGATAGGTTATACATCCTCATATTATTTATAGTACTTTTTGCTTAATATTTTTGATTGGTTAGTAATTATACTTTTTGCTTGATAAAATTTATCATAGTTTTATAATCATTCATTACTCTACTTTTATGTTTTATGGGTATACACTGAATTAATATTGTTCCTTCAGCTTTAAACGTGTTATAGAACATGTTTATACCACTTTACACCTTTAAAATTGTCTTTATTATTCTAATGTATAAACTGACTGGTAAGTATTACATTCCTGAAGTACAATTTTAAAAATCTGATCTTTGATATTACTTTTTATCTTCAAGAAAACAGTATTTTTAGTTCTTTTTATTTCAAGTAGCTGGTGATCTCATTTTGTCATTCTTATGCTTGCTTTTTAGATGGTTGTAAGTGAAGAAGTTCCTGTCTGGGTTTTTTACAAAGCTATTTCAAATTGTTTAAAATTTGTTATTGCATTGCAATTTAAAATGTTATTATGTCATCACCAGTGCACTAATGTTATGACACATGCTTCATCCAAAATCTACAGTGTGTATTTCCTCTATACTCTGTGCATTTACCCTATCAAACTGGCAAATGTAGATGTCATCTTTTCTACTCTCATGTTTTGACCCCCCAAAATATTTTGGTCTCAGTTTTTAATCTAAAACATGGATAAAATAAAAATATTACTAAATTAGTAGAATTTGTAGAATCTTGTATTTACTAAGTGTTTTACTGGCTAAAAGTAGCTTACTTTTAGAGAAATAATTCAATCTGTACCCTGTGTACACTGAAACAAATTTCTAAAAGCAGAGACTGTAGTCTTTCCTGTGGAGTTCAAAAAAGCTCTGTATTTTGATAGTCATGTCTACAAGTTTTATCAATGAAGAAATTTTGCATAAACATGATGTTTAATAAAGTGCAGATTTTCTCTGAGCCATGAGCTATAAAATATCTGCCTTACTTCTTTAATAGTACTCATTTCTTTCTTCTACTTCTGTTATTCCTTCAAGCACTATAGTGGTCATAGAAACTGTTTTGCAGAACATTTTGGTTTTGCTTGGTGGAGAAAAATTTCAGATGAGTGACTAAAATAGGCTACCATGTTGTCAAATAACTGCTTTGTTATTAACTGCATTTGTTCTGCTTGATACTTCCAAACATCCCAAGTATTTAAGGATTTTACATTTAAGTTCTTTATGTTTATTTATGCTCTGACTCTAGTAAGCATATGCTGTTTACCTTTATCCTTCTAATGATTTACTTAATGTTTAATCTAAGGCATGAAAGCTTTCTGATTTTCTGGAAGCCATAGAATTAAACAGCCGCCCATAGAGTCCCCACAGGTGTAAGAGATAAAAGATATCCTCAGAGAATGGATCTCAGGAGGATAAATTGTTATAACCTACAGAAAATAATGTATAAAGTGGGATAATAGGGAATAAAATGCCCACTACCATGGTGATAGATAAGTACTAAACACACATTCCCAGAATAAATATATAGAGAAAATGAAAGGATATCAAAAAAATAAAAAGTAAATGGATAAAGCATTTAGTATCTGGGTGAAATTAAATAGAATATCATATTTTTCATATATCTATCTGTATAGCTGATTTTAAAAACCCTACTAATGTTAAAAGTATGTTTTTTTAAAATTTTCTTTTTAAGAGAATGAAACCAAAGCGAAACAGATTAAGGCTATCAAAACAAAACAATGAGAGCATTACAGCACTCCAAAGCAAGACAATAGGAAATCAACAGTGGCTACCATAATGACTCATGCTATCTTCAAAATAGCTGCCCATGCCATCAGATGTAATAAAATCAAACTAAACAGAACACAATAAAACCAGTCAAAGCAAAACAATGGTAATGATACAGGACTTCAAAACAAGATAATAGGAAATTCACAATGGCTACCATAATGACTCATGTTATCTTCAAAATAGCTGCCTATACCATCGACATAATAAAAACAAACAAAACAGAAAAGAATAAAACCAAACCAAACCAAAAATTGAAAATGATACAAGATTTCAAAACAAGGTAAAAGGAAATTAACAATGGTTACCACGTTCCCTTGTTACACATTTCCTCCCCTTTCACTTTCACAATGCCTGTTGTACATTTTGGGTCCCACGAACTCCTTCAGTTTTTTATACTAGGGAGATAACACTATGTTCACTCATACGAGTCCAAACCATTCCACTCATGAGTATGATCTCAAGTTGTATCTGTTTGTCTACAAGAGCCTCAAGGTTATCCTTCTTTGTAACTGAGCAGCTTTCCATTACATAAAAATGCCATATCTTTCTTGTCCATTCCATGATTGATGGGCAAGCTACCTCTGTTTTTTCTGAGTCCCTGTCACATGGAGCATTGTCTGGCCTCCTCTGGCCTTCAGTCCATGAATTTTATTTTGAGTCAAATACGTTTCTCGTATGCAGCATATTGTTCGATCCTGTCTCCTGGTTCACTCTGCCAATATTTCTTTATATTGGTGAGTTGAAGCATCTATGTTAATGGTTACAATTGGTATGCATTGGTTCATCTCTACCATGCTGTCCTCCTGCTGTTAGTTCCCCACTTTTCTCCTCCATTCAATTGCCTGCCCCGCTTGGCAATCCCTTCCTGCTACTGCTCCTGGAATCATGGTCATTTTTATCTCTCTCTAGAATATCCTTCAGTATTATTTGTAGGGCTGATTTGGTAGTCATGAATGCCTTCAATTGTTCATCATGAAAGTATCTTATTTCTGCATTAATTTTGAAGTACAGTTTTGCAGGCTACTTCACTCTGGGTCAGAAGTTGTTTCCTTTGAGGACTTGAAACACTTCTCTACAGCAAACTTTGACTTGATGATGTTTGTATTGAGAAGTATGTCATGACTATGAACGATTTTCCTTTATAGGTGATCTGTTTGTTTTTCTTGAATAGCTTTCACTGGTCTATTCATGTACTGAATTTTTGAGATCTTGATCATAATATGTTTATGTGTAGATTGATTTTAGTCATGGCTAGTTGGATTTCTATATGCCTCACTCATCTAAACATTCCATGCATGGGAAGTTTTCTGCTGTTATTTCTATAAAGTCTTTTTATGTCATTTGTGTTGACCCCTGTTTTTTCACTGACACCCATGGCTTTTACATTATTTTTCTTTGAATTGTCTTGCAGTTACTGAATTGTTATTTCCTGGTTTCTTGTTGTTTTTAGGAGACTTTCCATTTTGAGATTGCTAGCTGCAATCCTTCTTCAAGGTCTGAACGTCTATCATCAGTTTCTTTCAAGTGGTTTTTCCAACTTTCAAAGGCAATTTTAAGTCCCTAGATATCTCTTTGAATCTGTTTCATGCATTGTAGCTCTTTCCTGTATTATTCATTCAAGGATTCCATCATTTTGCAATTTTTTTATCTATGTTTTCTTTAGATATGTTCAGCACTTCTTTCATTATAGTTGTCATTTGTTCTTTTATCTGAGATATTATTTCTTATCTCATTACTTCTACAGCTTCATAAAGTTGTTTTTCTGCTAAAATTGCTATTGTTTCAGAAATTTCAAGCATACAGCTTCCAGTTTCTTTTGTGTTTACATTTCCTAGACTCATTCTGTGTTTGTTGCAGGTTGCAGGTCTGAGATTGCCTTTGCTCCTCCAACTTGGCATTTGTCTGGGTTCTTTTGGACCAGCCAGTTGTGGGATCCCAGGCACTTCCCAATTTTCCTGCCCATCCAGTGTAGGGAAGTGTGTCAGGTGCTTGGGTTTCTCCTATCCCAGGTTCCCAGGGAGTTAGTGGGGTGCAGGACTGGCCTCTGCAGACGTACACTGTTACACCAAGTTTCTCCTGATAGTGGCAGGTTTTTGGGGGCTTGACTGGCTGGTTTTCACTACCAGAAGTGGCTAATAGTCTCTGATATTGGGTAGCCAGCTCATGGGCATATCTATGTTCAGTTTCTTCTACTGATGTTAACAGTTCTGTGATAACGTCAGTGTTGCATCCCGGAGATATGCTAGGTATGGACCTGGTCTTGGACTCTGGACGTAGGGTCAGAGACTGGTCTTCTGTCAGTGTAGTTCTCCAACTGCCAGATTCCAACTTCCATCTCCTTTCTGCTGGTTCAGATACTTTCACAGTACCGGTCTCACTGATTACCTCACCCTCCTAGGGTGGATCCAGCAGGCTGTTATTTTGGGTCTGGTGGTTCTCATTGGTCTTACATTCTTCCAGCCAGCCCACCTTCTGAGGTGCAGTGAATGAGGCCTGGATCACAAACTAACTGTCTTCCAGCTGCCTCACCCTCTTGGATGTAATGCAGGGGTGAAGAGTGGAACTCATTGTGCTCCTACCCTCCAGCATATAATTGCTGTGGATTTTTAAAATAAATTTCTTTCATATTTTCATTAATTTTTAAGATATTTAAATATATAAACTAATATATTTGTACCATGTTTTAAGTACAAACATTTAGTGATAACTTTTCTTTAACAATAACATTTTGTAAGTAATTGAACATTCATAATGATTCAAAAAACTCTAAAATTTTAAGGACATTACATAAACGTCAAGTAGTATCTTATAGTTGAAAATGTTTGTTATACAAAGAGTTTCAAACTATGAGAAAATGATAGTCAAATAAAAAGCTAAATGAAAAGACATAAAATTATAAGGCTATTCTATTAAGCATAAAGAACTTACCATATTTCTAGGTTTATGAAAATATTTTCGATTAAAAATTTTCTCTACATTAATAAGAAGCTTGTATTTGTGATTCATGGATTTTTAATGATATAGAATACCAATTTGGACAATTATAAAAGATAAGTAAAACATGCCAATGCTGGGATTGTACCTATTTAAGTAATTATGTGAAATTCTTGAATTATCTGCTCTAAAGATATAGAAGATCTTTCTAGAATAAATTAATGTTGATTAATGTGCTTTAAATTTAAATTCAATGACTGTTTCTGAGATTGATCATTATAAGAATGCAAATTTTGCCTTTAATTTACTTATGTGAATTTCTATTGCAAAAATTAATCTTGAGATACTCAAATTTTTTGTGTGTGTGGCCCTCTGGACACTAGATTTTTCATTTGAACTCTACCCTAAATTGAGTGGTTTTTGCTAGTCTTTCTAGTCCATAAAATGCTTCACCTTACAATGAATTACTTAATAATGTTCCAAAGGTCCAGTCTCATAAATGTAACTATGCATTTGTAATTATTTTATAGTATAATTTGGGAGCTGACACAATATTTTTATAAATATCTCCTTGCTGCTATGGAGAGAAGCTAATTAAAGTGAACAATCAAAATATGTTTAAAAAGCAAATATGCTTTCGAGGTAAGAGATAGCAAATTGCTCCAGAGAGCTATCAGGTATTATTTTTCCTCTCCTAATCTGCTGGAAAGGCACTACAAATCTGGGAAATTTTTCATCTTTTCTCCAGATGACTTATTTATACTTCAAACTAAGGTGTCTTTCAAGAAAAAAAAGGAGAAACATGACAGCATCTCTAAATAAACTTTGACAGTACTAATTTTGGAGCTCCTCTTTCAAGGTGCAACCTCAATTCCTGTGCAGATAGCATCAGGTTTTTTATTAATCCCACATAAAGACTGGGGCATAGAAAATTTCTAAGAGTAACTTCTTTGCCTGGAGACCTTCTGTACTCTTTCAGCACTTAAGAAAATACAAATTGAAAAGCTAAATACTTCAAAAAGCTATGCAGCAATGTCTTTGATTTCTTTTTTGGATTAAAAATGTTTAATACCTAATTTCTGTTGAAAATTCTTGAGCACGTGTATGTATGTGCCAGGTAATATGTTATTTTCTTTCATATCCAATTTCTTAATTAACATAAACTTGTAGTTTTATTGAAACTGCTCTAAATTTAAAACCTTGATTTAAAAAGGTAGTGAAATTTGTGCTAATTAACATGGGTCCCAAAACAACCAAGTTTCAATGGTTAAGAACCTTAAAGAAAAAGACACAGAGATTAAGAATTTCACACAGAGTGCTGTTTATTTTGGGTCTCACTAAGCTCATGGGGTTGTAAGTGGCAACGGATACCAATGGAATCCCCACTGGTGGGATTCCAAAGGACTTGTGTATTTGTTAGGACAGAAATGATTTCATCCTATCTAGAATATACTTGGCTGATCAAGCTAATATCAAAGAATCAGGAACATTCCCAGCACCAGGGTGCAGTGGCAGAGTTCTACATGAGACTCTAATGGTTTTATTTATTTATGTTTTACTGAGAAATTACAAAGAAAAATTGACTAGTATTATTCTTAGGCAATCATGGCAGTTATAACTTAAGGTGTTTGTAGTCATGGACACCTGATTCTGTACAATAATGTTTAGGAATAAAATTTAAAAATCCTAAGTGCGCTTATCCCCCAAAATCCCTCGAGTTTAAATTTTATTGTCTGTTTGCAGCTTTAAATTCTGACTTCAGCTAAATGACACATCAATTTTTTTCTTTTATCTATACTAAAACAAAAACCATATGAAGTATACAAAAAAATTTTAAATAAGAGATGTGATGGCCCAATATTAGGAAAACACTGCAGGCATGTGGAAAATGTACTTGTTAATCTTCAAATTAATGAAATTTAAAGAAAATTTTGTTCAGCTACATTGTTAGGTGGAGCCCTGTCAACATTCACTTGATGAAGCACACTTTTCAAGGAATTTAGTTTCTTCATGTTCTTTGAAAATTTCAAGTGTGTTTGTTTTCCGCAAGATAAGAATGCTTTGATTGCTAAAAGTACAGCAAATATCTTAGGACAAAATCACTTAAAATATAATGTATACATTTTAGTAAGTGATCTGAGCTAAAGTAATGTTAAACTAGATGCTTAGAATGCATTCATTGAAATGATTTTATTGTTCCCATTTTATAATGTAAAGTGTGAGTCACAGGCAGTGGAAAAAACTGTCAACAGTCACATGGAAGTCAGTAAAACAAGCAGTTTAGACATTAGTTTTTAGGTATCATTGTTAATTTACTTCAGTAAAAATAAAAATTAAAAAACACATACCACTTTATAAACAATCATTCCATTAGCCTTTGAAACAATGATGTTATCAAATAGTAGATGTTTTAAAACATTCTACTATATGTTTATTGGATGAATGATAAAAAGGTTAGTAACATTCATGAGATTATTTAATAAAACAGTTCTTTTGTTTCTGGTGGCACATAAACAAGATTTCAGGAATATCCAGAGGTTCCCAGGCTAAAAACTGAGAAAACTGAGGAATATAGCTGTAATTTGTTCACTTGCAATTGTGCATAGGATTTTTCACAAATTATTTATTCATGCTTCAGTAAAAATATATTTGAATGTTTTCTTTTATGGTAATATTTGCTAACTTGCTTGCAATGACAGTTTAATTCGAGGTTCATATTTCAAGCCATCTCTAGTATATAGCTAGATATCCAATGATGGGTCACACAGTTACTGTAATTTAATTAGCCTTCTTCTTAACAGAGAGTAAGGAATGTTCTTTTCTAAAATGATCATATTGACTTATACTCTCACCAACAAAGAGATTTTCCATTTCTTCCATACTCTGAAGAACATTTTTACAACTTTTAATAGGGCTACTAGGCAAGTATAAAATTCTCTCAAATTGTGGGCTCAACTTACAATTCATTTATTGATAAGCTTGAAAGACATGTGTTTGTGTTTTGTGTATCTGTTATCCATTGATAACATTGGTTTTGTGAAGAATGTTTTTCTTTTTGTGTCTGATTTTTTTTGTGAAAAATTCTGTTTGCTATCCTTTGATCTTTGCTAATTTTCTTTTGATGTTTTCTTCTTACATTTCCTTTCTCATTGTCTCTCAACTTGTTTCTGTTCTTAAGAATTAGGAGTGTGATTGCACAGAGAACTCAACTCCATTTATTACTCATAACATGGCTATGTTGGGTTTTTGTTTATTTAATTCCAGTGTTAGCTTATTCATATTCAATGGAATTAGACAGTTATCAGGTTTTCCAAATTATTTTTTCAATTTTTCAATTTTTTTCAATTTTTACTTATCTACTTGTTCTTTACATGTTGTTTTTCTTTCCCTACGTTCTTATTTAAGAATCAAGTAAGATGTTTCACTTTCTGTTTGCCAATTAGAATTTTCATACACTGTTTACATTCCATCATTACAATAGGAATTAGAATATGCTTATCTAACACAGCATGACATATTAATCAAATCTTTTCATGCCTTCCCTAACCATAATGTCAGTGCTTTCCAATAATTTACTTGTGTATTTCTTCTAAATAATTTTTTTATGTAATGTAAATTTCTTTTTTAGTTAAAACTAAATTAGTTTAAGGGCCAGGGATATGGCTCAGTGGTACTGTGCCACCCTGGTAAGCATGATGTTGTGAATTTAATTCCCAGTACAAAATAATCCAAAAGTAAATTATTTTATATACTCAATAGTCAGTGCCCATAAAATATAATCACATATTTACCAAATGCTTTGTTCTTTATTCCATTTTTTCCCTCTGAATTCTAACTAGAATCTTGTTTACCTGAATATAATATTCCCATGCAAGATATCTGACATTCAATAAATAACTATAAAACATATCAAAAGGCAAGACACCAAACAACACATTGAAAAGACAAATTAGTTATTATAAATGGTCTGAAGTATGGTATAGATTTGAGATTTATAAGCCTGGACATTTGAATTCTCTTGAGTGTGCTAAAGAGCAATAGAAAAGTTTGGTCACATGTAAGGGCAATAAAGAACTCCATCAAAGTTATGGGAACTGTAAGAGTCAATACATGGACAATCTAGGTATAAAAATACATTTTATTGAGAAAACAACACATTTAACAGGTTCCTTAGGATAGTTGTCAAGGCTGAAGAAAATCCATAAATTTGAGGACAGTTCAACAGAAACACCTGAATTAAAATTCAAGGGAAAAATGATTAATGACAACAATAACAAAAAATCACTCCATGGCTATGAGACAATATCATACAATATAACATGCATATTTACCATTTCAGAAAGAAAGGATATGAAATACAAGTAATATTAGGAAAAATATGAATAAAATTTTACCAAAATTTGCTCGACACAAACCATGCCAAAATATTAAAAGAACACAAAACAGAATAAATATTATAAAACAGTAACATCAATTTAGATATATTAAAAATGTAGAAAATAAAAATTAACAGAAATTGTCAAACCTACTAAGGTAGGATTGATGATTCATTCACAAATGGACTCAAATAAGAATTAAGATGAATGTTTATCACCAGCTGTGCAAAAACAAAAAACAAACAAAATCAATAGATTACTGAAGTAAAAACTATTCTGTCAACCTAGAGATTATATCCAAACAAAATAAACATTCAAAAATTATATGGTTAAATGTTTTCTCATGAAAATATGGAATTTCCAGAAGAAAAAACACATTTGAGTAGCATCAGAAATATATCTCTATAGAAAAAAAGAACATTTGAAATGGAAAAATAAAAGCTTGACTCTTATATGTAATTTTTGTATGTGTATATACATGTGCATATTTATGTACCTATATGCATGTAGAGATGTATATGATATATATATATTCCTCAATGATTACTACATTTAGATATAATTTTAGAGATTATTTAAATATGACTAGTTGTGGCAATGAAAGTAATGATGCAATGATTATCCTTTTATTTTCTGTATATGTATATATAAATATAAAATTATATAGATGATATACCTTAAAAAACATAAATTGTTCATAAGTAGTTATTTCTTTTTCTCATTTCTTTCTAAGATTTGAGTAATAAAGGAAGACAACAAATCACTAACATTTAAAGATATGTGCATGGATAACGTTTCATTTTATTTAATATGGATTATAAAACAGGTCCAGTACTAATTACATGAAGCTAGATTTTCAGTGTTAAGCAAGTTTTACTTTTCTATCTTTGGTGCAATGAACATCACAAAGAGAACTTCATAAAATGTTTATAAGGGTAAAGTTGAATAAAAACCCCACATCATTTAGATAATTACTATGCCACAAACTTTCCTTTAATAAAATTACCTATGAAAGCTTTTATATGTGAGATCTTGAAAAAGTATCTTAAGACTGTCTTAATCTAGGTGTACCTGCTATTCATATGCTGAGCCAACACTAAGTCATAAACTATATTTTCACATAAAATTAAAGAAATTATAGTCAACAACAGCCAAATTCCATTTCCCTGGGTAATTTTATTCATCATCGTTATAAAACTGCAGAAAAATTATCCTTGTCAAAGTCTCTTTTATATCCCCCTTCACTCTGGTGATTTGCTAACCACTAAACATTGTTATTTTCCTTTGTCTAATTTAATAAGGAACATTAATCATCCATTAGTTGGTTCTTTAGCCTAATGTTATTTGCTCTCATCCACAAATAAGACAGCTATGGCTTGAAGTTGTTAGCATTGGTATTCTATTAGGACATAGCATTTATCTTGTCTGTTCATATTAGTTTACTTAATTGTGTTTGATTTTTTATTACTCTACTTAATGAAAAATATACACTGTTATATCTAGGGCTTACCCTAAGCAAAGTAGTTCAGTCAAGTAACGTATGTTTTCAGTTTCTCTGTGCACTGTTCTGTTCTCATATTTAGAAAGAATCTTACGTAAAAGTTACTAAATTAAATTTTGATTAGATGGCTGGATTTTTAAATATCAATGAAAATGAACACCCTAAGACTTTGGAATATTCGTACCTTCCGTAAGACTGTTACCTAATGTGATTGTACAATGCATATTACTGTAAGTGAGTTAAACTTGGGAAAAATACTATTCAATGCAAACTTGATGCACATGATGAATATAAGAGAAAACAAAGATAATGAAAATAATCAATAGCTTCTACCATATATTACTTAGGAAAACATATCATATCAGAATGAGTTTCCTAGTTATGACAATGTGGATGAAAATACATGGAGAACAACCATCCTATGAGAACATTTAAGTGCAGTTTTATGTCATTATAATGAATTTGCAGAAACTCAAAAGACTGTCTCAGACTTCCCGTCCTCCTGTCTTTGCCTCCCGCTTGGTGGGAATACAAGTATGCACCCCCATTGCCTGCTTCCATATCTCTTCTTATAAGGAAATTAATCTCATTTATGATGATCTTACTTCCTGAGACTTTTGCTTTCAAATACCAAGAACTGTGGATAAGATTTTGATAGATGTATTTTGAAAGCCTAGAGCATTCAATCTATAGCAACCAATAAACTGTGAAACTCTTGATGATTACACAAATTTTAGAGGGTAGAAGATAAAGTCCAAAACCTGCAGTACCTGAACAGAGTAGAAAATCTGACAGATACTCCACATAAATGTGATTTAGCCAAATATAACATTTCTATTGTTCATGAAAATGTGATGTGAATGTAACTTGTAATAGAAAGTTTATTTTTTAGAGTCATAAGAATTTTTACATCAATATGGAATATTTTGATTCCTCTTTTTTCCTAATCCCCTCCCCTACTTGTTATCTAAATCTTAATACCAGTAAAAGGAATGAAACAAATATAACACCTCCCAAAATAATTCATAAAAAATGCAAGCCACCCTATGAATCAAAACTTTCCAATTGTCCCTTCATAAGGAGCATTCACCTTTAAATGAAAAGAGTTCACACATAAAAATCCGAGAAATATCAGCTTATAATTTAAGAGCAAACAAACAGACACAAATAATGTGGATCATAGTACCACAACCAAGAGCCAGTAGGGCAAACAACAATATTGGATTCTAGTAAATAAAAATTTAGCCAATTAACTTGTAACTTCTCAGGTAAGGAGTGTAATACACATCCTGTAATTTGTTATGAGAAAGAGAGATAAAGCACTTCTCATGAAAACACATATACATAGATGGCTTTGCTCCAAACAAGCTATACAGACTATAATCATTGTCCTGAATAATGATGTTTCAGTCAACACATGCTGTATATAGGACTGTGGTTCCATAAGATTATAATGACATGAAAAACTATAAATGTATAACATATACAATTATCTATGCATATAATATTTTATAGTGATAAGTGACTATTTGATATTTGATAAGTGACTATGTAACCTGCTTATGTATTAACTGTACAATATGTTTAGCATTATTCTAAAATTTGCAAATTCTATGTAAAAAGAGAAACAAAACAAAAGCATACTTTACTGTGAAGGTGTGCCAAGTTTCCCTGGCAGCAGCCTTATTTATCTCACATTTACTAAACAGGCCAAGTTGTGTGACTAATCTTTACCATGTAGGTTGGTGTTAGTACATTTTGATTTTTACACAATGATAAAATTGCCTAACAACACATCTCTGAATGTATTCCTGCTGTTAAGCGATACAAAGTTGTACCCTAAAATTTACTAGCTTAAATGAAGAATGGTTCATGTAGCCTGTAGGTCAGCAATGTTGTTTGATAAGTTCGTCTGCTGGTGTCAAATGGGTTTGCTAATGTATGTACAATCAGATCCTAATCCATCTTAAAAGTAGTTTAATCTTCAGGGGCTTCAGCCAGACCAGCGTGCTCACTAACTTCAAGCAAGAAAACTTGGAGTTATTTACATGTTGGTGTAGATAATAAACACAGAGACCCGAGAGACTTTAATTCTCTATATAGTGTGTTCTCTAATTTCTCACTGACCAAAATGTTAGCCTAACTTCAGGTTTTGGAAAAACAGCTTACAAAGGATATACATATATGTATGGGATAAATTTGTGGGCAGGTTTAAACTTTTGCTTTTTACTACAGACTAAAAATCATGACAAAGCTTATTTGAGGACAAATCACATAAGAACAAAGAAAATATAAGATAATTGAAATAAAAGTCACTTTATTATAAATACAGTGAAAATTGGAACTTGTGATTTGAAATGTAGACTATAAAGTTATTTGAAATGCATCCCAAAAGGCTGTATACAATGTGAGAGATGCTAAGATGCATCAAGGATGAGGAAAGAAAAACTATGACATGGTTAATTGATATTTATTAGGTAGATATTAGAAATTAAGACTTAAAAGAAATATTTTAAAAGGTAAAGTTGAGAATTTTTAAAGAAGGCTTAAAAGACACCAATATGAAAATTAGGAGACCCATAAATTCCTACATAGAACATTTAAATTTATGTCATAAAATTATAAAATAAAACCCAGTAGAGAAACTTTTACCATATTTAATACAATGACAGACCTGACATAAAGCTGCAGTGTATAAAGCAAGTTATTGGTTAAAGGATATACCCAACATGCTGACTACTAATTTGTCAGCAGCAATAATAATTGTCAGGAAATTCTGCAATAATTTTTCATTTTGATAACCTAAAAGAAAGCCATGCTTCAAAAAAAGTAACATGAAGGCACTCAGTGAAAGAAAAAAGAAAGTAAAGAATTACAATATGGAAAACTTTTATCAGTGGATAAAAGAAAATCATAGTGGATATCTGAAATGAAATTGAAGAGCAGACATAAATTCTAAGAATCAAGAATGGTAATTTTTTAAAACGTATATGCACATTTAAATGAACATTACCAACCAAAAAATACAAATAATGACTAATTTGAATAAAATACCTTGAGAGTGATCATCAGAATTAATTTTCTTTGTGTTTTTATGAGGATTTGTGTTTTATGAGGATTAGTTTTAAGGAGGATAATTAACTTTAGAATTTCCTAGATTCAAATGAAAAGTAAAACGGTAAAAGAGATTATGAATAAAGCTACATGAAGAAAAAATGCAAGTAGAAAAATATTTATACCAAGAAAGAAACATGAAAATAAAAAATAAAAAGACAAAAATTAATCAGAACAAAAGCACAATAGATATATTTTAATGTAATAGAATTTCTTCTATGTGTATCTTACTTTTACTTTCTGGCTTGTTTTGAAAATAAAAATTATTCAATACATTTTTTATTAAATGACAAACCTAAAACTTAGCATGATAGAAAAGCAGAAATGGGAAAAGTTATGGTTGAATAATTTACCTCAAAGAAAGCCAGAGTATCAGATAAAATAGACTGAGGTTTAAAAATATTCATTATGATGGAGTTGGTATAAAAATAAAAGCTCAGATGTACCAGGAAGATGTAGTGGTTTTAGGTTTGTCATCAATTAGTCATGTAGCATATAGATAAAGTGTTTTTTCAAACTACTTGTGCATAAGACTTATCTATATAAAGAGAGGTAAAAGGATGCATGTGTTAGTTCACAAGATTATTAAGACTAAAAAGTCCCACAATGTGTTCATGCAAAGCCAGAGATTTAGGACAGTGGATGGCCTAATCCTAGTCAAAATCTGAAGAATTAAGAACAAGGAGAGCCCTTGGTATAAACTTGATCTGAAATCTGGTACTTAAGCATAGAGAAGTTCAACAAAAGTCAATGGTTCAGCTTGAGTTTGAAGACAAGAAAACTCTGTTATCTCAGCTCCAAGGATTCAGGGAAAAAGTTACTTCTTACTCTAGGGTGAATCACCCCTTTCAATCCAGTTAGCCATCTTCCACATTCTTCATCCATGTTAGTGACAGCAATTGATTTCACAGTCTGTTGATTCATATGCTTAATCTTGACCTGTAATACCTGTGAAGATACATGCCCAATAAAGTTTAACAAAATATGGGCACTAGGTGATCAATTTGGCACACAAAATTAAGATTGCAACGATGTCAGTTGCTAAGCATCCACGTCAATCAGCAAACTATTGTATTTCACCAAATTTCTATCACTAATTACTACAACATCCTAGGGAAAAAATGTACTGAGAAGGCTTATAACTCAGCACTGTTCACAAGCTTGATATTTACAGATTTTATCTACAAGGTACATTCATTCTTTTCTGGCATGTTCTGAAAATCTGTTGGTAAATGTGCCTACTAAGCAGCCTCAAGCAGCATGGTCCATCTCTGAAGCAAAGTTAAATAATAAGAGTGCAGCAAACATGTATGATTATATTCTACTATTTCTTTTCAAAACTTTACATCTGCCATATTATTTCAGATATTTATCATCCTAGTATATATCTGGATGATTAATCATTATCGAAGGGGAAATTCTGGCAATCATTGCATTCAATTTTTATCATACCTGAGAGAAGAGATGCTGCAGGTATCCAGCAATTTGAAAACAGTAATTCTACCAAACATTCTATAACATATATCCACCATGGCACCACCAACAGATTTGGCCCCAAATATCCATAATACCAACTTTAACAAACCCTAGATAAGTGAATAAGTAGGTAGGTATGTAGGCAGGTAGGAATAGATTGGTAGAGAGACACATAGAAGAAAATAAGTACATTTATAGATTTTTTATTATACTAAAATGAAAGTTTCAATAATCAGACTTCACCTTAATTTTTGTGAAATGTGGAGTGCCATAAAGATAAAAATAGTCTTTCCCTATCCAAAGTAATTTCCCTAATTTAATCAAATATCCTGTTTGTTTTCAAATTTTTACAATTTTCTCAGAAATGTATTTCACACTAGTATTTTTAACCAAAATTCAAGTTTTCAATTAGCAACAACTGTGCCTAGGACAAACGTCATTAGCTATGTTAGTACCACTACCCAAAGCTAACCAAAGCTCAATCGAATTTTACACATGTATACTTTGTTGCTATGGTTCCATTGTTTTCTAATCTGAAAAAAATTTCTCAATATTGTTACCATGATACTGTCCTACCAGCCAGAACAGTCACGAAATATTCAGTTCGTTCTGTAGGAAAGTTTTGTGAGGGAGCCACCTTAGGAAACACGTGTTACCAAAGAGCAATGCCATGGTAACTAGTAAACAAGAAAATTCTTTTCCTTGCTTAGGTTGAAGAGAATAATGCAGAGAACAAGACAAGTATTTCAGGTATCAATAGAAAGAGTGATCTTATTTAACTCTTTTCTGTTAAAAAATCCTTTTCTCTCTACCAATATATTATCTTAAAATAAACGAATCATTAAAACAAATGAATTTGTCTGTGCATCTCCCTTGTACAAAAGTAAAGCTTTTAAACAGTCTTACATTCCTTCATATTTCCATGGGTAGCCCATTTTGTTTCTATTAGGGGTGCAACCATAAAATGTTGCTTGAAAAATTGGCCAATTAAGCTCATGCCACCATCATAACAAAGGCAACTTATTGTGTACATTATCCACTTGAATTTCAGTCCTATATATGGAAGCATGTTGCATGGAAACTTCTGTCTCTACTAGTTTATATTTCTTGATTAACCCACTAAATATGTATTAACAATCAATTTTTTGCAAAATGTAAGTATAAACTTACATTTATGGCTCTTAAATATCATTCCAAAGAATTCTAAAAGGCAAAGAAATTACTATGGTTGTAATAGTATAGGAAAAAATATGAGTGAACATTATTCACTTTCTAATATTTATTACTAGAATATCACTAGCTCTATTTTGCCAATTCATTTTTCTTTCATGTAGTGGATACTTTATCCGATTAATACCATCAGAATTTAACATTTAATATTATAGGTGCTCTAATATTGCTACAACTTTGTTTGCTTTGTTTTGTTTTTGAAATTTTCTTTATTGTAAGTTGTTTCCACTGACAACCAAAATTGGATTTTCCAATTTTACAATATAGATGCCTAAATGATATGTTTGCAGGATTCACAGTAATCCCTGGTCTTCAGTTTTCTAGATGTGTGTAATCATATTTGTGGCTACAATCTTCCAGAGAAGGTTTTCAATATATCAAATGCTGTCTAACAATCTATCCAAATGGATTTTCCATTCTCATAGTGAAATCACAGAATTGTCACGGCTACATTTTGTTTCATTATTGAAAATATTACCTTCAAATTCAGAAGTAAATAGACCTCTTTTTCTTTCTCTCTGGAAATGTAGTTTTGTGTGATATGCTACGGTAGTAGGTCGCCTATCTCAGACCAAGAAGCTGATTGGAATTCTTTTTAACTATGTTTTGTGTACTGACTGTTGGTTTGTTTGTTGCTTTATGTTGACTAAATGGTTGATTTTCAATATTACCATACTGTATCTGTTTGTATATAAGAACAATTTTCATTCTTCAGATAATCATAAAATTTATTCATACAGTTTGACATAACATTAGACAATAAATTTTGCAGTTGAATATATTTGATGTTTGCTTTTCAAATTTTATAGTTATACACATACATTTTTGTGTATATAAAGAATTAAAGATTGTTATAATTTTATTATTCTTTCTTTTGTGGTTCTGGGGATTAAGTTCTGGGCCTTGTGCATGTGAAGCAAGCAGTTTACCTTAGAGCTATAGCTTAAGACACTATAAGAAATACAAATCTGTTCATGTACAATACAATTTAACTTAAATTTTAAATTACATCTTTGATTTTTTTTATTTAAAGTAGAGCTTTAGAGGTTTATTTAGTACATTCAACTTTAATACTATAAGATTGTGATCCTCAGAGTGATTTAAAAAGTTTACTATTTAAGTAGTAAGAAAGTGAAATTTTAATTTTTAGTGAATTTTTAATTTTTAGTGAATTTTTAATTTTCTCTTTTCAAAGATACATCTCAACCTTGCATAAAGTGTTTCTTAACTTTTTTCATTATTGTTCAAAAAAATAGCCTTTTCACATAGTTCACCCTACTGGCACTCCCTCACTCCTCTCCATTTACTTACATTGTTTGCACTCTTTAGGAACTAAGGCCTTTTTGATGAATATTAATAGCTATAACATCAAAGTTTCTCCACCGGGTTAAGACCAGTGCTCACCTGCATATGACTGACATTCAGCGTTATTGCACAAACCTGCCTGAAACAAACAAACAAACAAACAAACAAGACTAGAATTTATACAAAACTTCCTCTAAGGAACCGTTCAGAATTATCTCAGAGCTATTTCTATATTCCAGAACTTCTCGCTTATCTTGTTCTTTACAGCTGTCTTGTTATAATAATTATCACTTTTAAGCATTTTAAATTTTATTTTATTCCTATTATTATGTTTGGAAAAAATAATGTTTACATTCCTTGTGTAGAGTTTGCATGTACATAAAACATTTCATTTCTTTTTTTTAAATCCTCTTCTTCCATCTCTGTACCCTTTCCATCTGTTAATGATCTATCTCCCTCATGTCTTTTATTTTTCTCTATTTTTTGACTCTTGGAAGCCAAATGCATATAACAATAAATTAAACACTTCACTCAAATCTAAAGCAATGAATTTTAGCAACAGTTTAGTAAAGATCCAATTTTTGTATCTAAAAGTCATAAGAAATACTTACTTTTTGTACACATTCCTGGGGTAAGTGATATACTCATGAAAGCATGCAATACAAATATGTTGCTTCTTTAAAGAAAATTTTGATGGCATTATACACCTTGCCCCTTTGCACTCTGTGCATTTAATTTACTCACAAATACAAATGTTCCTTTATTTTAGAGAATCTTGAATTTTAATTATACAATATCATTCAATTTTGAATCCTATTAACATATTTACCTTACTAAACTTTCCCTTAATTGCAATTTTTTTGTGTACCACTTTGTAATCAAAATTCATAAGCATAATAATCTATACTCTAAAATACACATACTAAATCATATTCTGAAAGTATATTTATACAATTTGACAGTGTGGAGAAGTGTGACAATCCTTTAACTCACATAATAGTGTAATCAATCTATTGCTGTGGAATTACTTTCTTATTCATTATTTTTTTCTCATTTCTAAATAAATGTTTAACCATGTTATGTGATCTTGAGATTTTGCACCATAGATTCTAATCTAGCTGAAAGTTACTTTGGTTCCTGATGTAATTAAAAGCATTTCCAATTTTGTGGTCTGTGGTCTATAGGACAGTGGTGAATGCAAAAGTTGGTTATAGGTTTTTGTTCTGTTGGGCTGGGGATTTAGCTCCGTGGCTTAAGCGCCTGCCTGGCAAGCGTGAGGTCATGAATTCAATCCCTGGTACCAAAAAAAAAAAAAAAAAGTTTTTTGTTGTGTCATACAACATTTTGCTTATTTTCATGGAACAGTTCCTGCCTGGCAAACAGAGCACATGAGTTTGACTCCTGATATTAAAAAACAAACAAACAAACAAACAAAAAATGCCCTGATTTTAAAAAATTGTATGCTACCATTTATCAACTCTTGTCTAAGTAATCATTCTACTGTCCATGTACTTGTATTTATTCATCTACATGTGTTTATTACTCAAAACAACCCAATATTAATTATATATTAATTATTCTACATAGGCAAAAGGGTATCAAAGTACAAATTATGGTACAATTTTTTTTATTTTAAAGAGAATAAAACAAAAGAGGGCAGAACAGGACAGATCAGAACAGGACAACACAGGCAACAAAGTAATTTACATTAAAACAACCAGACATTAACAGTAGCTATCACAATATCTCTTTATCTGCTATAGTTGAGCATAGTTTCAGATACAATAATATCAAACATAACACAATAGTATAAAACCATTCAAAGAGTGAAATAATTACAGAGCATTCTGAACTGAATAACAGAGAATGATCAATGGGTACTATAATATCTCATTTTCAATATAAAATTTTGTTTCTACTATCACACATGTTCAAATCCCAATAAGGCACAATGTGATAGAACCAATGGTAGGAGAAGAATAGAAGCATGGTAGGACTTCTAAGAAGGATGATATCAAATCAGCAACAGCTGTCATAATGTTTTGTTTTCTTCAAAACAGCTGTTCATACCATCACACATGATATAGTCGAACAAAACAGAATAAAAGCATTCCAACTGATGAATGAAAACAATGAAAGGCTTCAAAGCTATGAGATGGGGACTCATGATTACCATAAAATCTTATGTACTCATCATCTCTCATACCTGGGAGATTATATGGTATTTACACATGTGAGTTTGGTTTAGTTTGCTTATGAGTATGGCCTCAAGTCATGTTTATTTATTTATAAATATCTCAATGTGATCATTCTTTATAGTTGAGTAGTACTCCATTATATAAAAAACTTTTTTATCCATTCCTCAGTTGATGGGCACTTAGGTTGTTTCCAGGATCTGGATATTACAAATTGTGTTGCTATAAACATGGTGCACATATATCACTGTGGTATGATGTTTTCAGTTCTTCTGGGAATATGCCTAGAAGTGGAATAGCTGGGTCAAATGGGACATCCAAACCCAGCTTTTTGAGGAATCTCCAGACTGACCTCCAAAGTGGTTGCACCTGTCTACACTTCCACCAACAGTGCAGAAGAGTTCCTTTTTCCCCACAGCCTCTCCAACACTTGTTGTTGGTAGTGTTTTCTATCCTGGCCATTCTTTCTGGGGTGAGATGGAATCTCAGTGTGGTTTTAATTTGCATTTCTCTAATGACTAATGATGATGAACATTTTTTAATGTATTACATTAAAAATGTAAAAAAATGTGTATCCATTTCAGATGCCCATTTTTGGATTGGGTCTTTGAATTTCACGTTTCTGATTTTTTAAAATTCTTTATAAGTTCTAGACAGAAGTCCTTTGTATGAGGGACAATCCATTAAGATTTTTTCCCAATTTGTGGGTTTTCTTTTCACTCTTCTTGAAATCTCTTTCAACATGCAGAAACTCTTTAATAAGATATGGTCCCAGTTATTGATTCTGGGATACTTCCCATGAAGTTTGATTCTTGTTCATGAATTCTCTTCCTACCCCTATATCTTCAAGGTTTTTACCTACTTTGTCTTCCAACAGATTTAGTGTTTCTGTTTTAATATTTAGATCTTTGATCCATTTAAATTTTAGTTTAGTACATGGTGATAGGCATGGGTCTAGTTTTAGTCTTCTGCACATGGATAGTCAATTTTTCCAGCACCATTTGTTGAAGAGACTGTCATTCTTCCAGCGAGCATGTTTGGCCCCTTTATCAAAGTTAAAGGTGGTTGAGTGAGTTTGTGGTTGTGGTTGTATCTTACAATCTATTCCATTGATTTCAGATCTGTTTTTATTTCAGTACCATGTTGATTTTATTACTGTAGCTTTGTAGTATAATTTCAAGTCAGGGATTGTGATGCCTCCTGCCTTGCCTTTGCTGCTTAGAATTGCCTTTGCTATTCTAGGTCTCTTCTGGTTCCAGATGAATTTTAGGAGTGATTTCTCTAGTTATATGAGGTATGTTAGTAGTATTTTGATTGGGATTGTTTGAATCTGTATAGTAATTTTGGGAGAATGGCCATTTTTACAATGTTTGCTCTTCCTGTCCATGAACAGGGATGTCTTTCCATTTTCTGAGGTCCTCTTCAAATTGTTTTTTCAGGGCATTACAATTTTACTTGTACAGCTCTTTTACTTCTTTTGTAAGATTGATTCCTAAGTATTTCATTTTTTTGGGTGCTAGTGTGAAGGGTGTGGCTTCTTTTACCTCTCTTTCAGTATTTTTTTGTTAGTGTATAGGAATGCTATGGATTTTTGAGTAATGACTTTGTATCCAGCTACATTGCTGAATTTATTTATTATATCTAGGAGTTGTTCAATGGAGATTTGGGAGTCTTTTATGTAATGTATCATGTCATCTACAAATAATGATAATTTAACTTGCTCTTTTCCTATCTTTATTCCTTTTATCTCTCTCTGTTTTCTAATTGCTCTGGCTAGCATTTGCAGTACTATGTTGAATAAGAGCTGTTGCAGCAGACATTCTTATATTGTACCTGATTTTAAGGTAAAGGCTTTCAGTTTTTGGCCATTTAGTATGATGCTGGATGTAGGTTTGTCATAGATTGCCTTTATCACATTGAGGTAAAGACCATCTATTCCAATTCTCTGTAAGGTTCTTATCATGAATGAATGTTGGACCTTATCAAAAGCTTTTTCTGCATCTATAGAAATGATCATGTGGTTCTTACTTTTGGCTCTATTGATATGGTGGATTACATTTACTGATTTGCATATGTTGAACCTTCCTTGCATTCCTGGGATGAATCCCAGTTGGTCGGGGTGAATAATCTTCTTGATGATTTGCTGCATCATGTTTGCAAATACTTTATTGAGAATTTTTGCATCTATGTTCATTAGGGAGATTTGCCTATAGTTCTCTTTTTTAGTTGGATCTTCCTCCTGTTTTGGTACTAGAGTAATATTTGCTTCCAGGAATGATTTAGGAAGAATTGCTTCCCTTTCAATTTCATTGAAGTGTTTGAGGAGTGTCGGCATTAAGTCTTTTTTGTATTTCTTGTAGAATTTGCAGTGAATCCATCCTGGCCTGGTCTCTTCTTTGTTGGCAAGGTCTTAATTACATTTTCAATTTCAGTAATAGAAATTGGGTTATTCAGCAAATTTACATCTTCTTGATCCAGCTTTGGTAATTCATATATTTCAAGGGATGTGTCCATTTGTTCTGTGTTATCGAGCCTATGAGAGTAGAAGTTTTTGAAATAGGTGCTGATGATCTTCTGTGTTTCCACAGAGTCTGTGGTAATTTCACCTTTTTCATTCCTTATTGCATGAATATGAGTTTTTTTCTTTCCTTTTTTAAAAAAGGTTGTCTCGGGGCTTATCGATTTTATTTATTCTTTCAAACAACCAACTCTTTGATTCATTGATCCTTTGTACTGTTTTCTTAGTCTCTATTACATTAATTTCTGCTCTAATCCTTATAATTTCCTCCCTTCTTTTGGCTTTGGGCTTGGCTTGCTCTTCTTTTTCTAGATGTTTGAGTTGTAGCATCAGGTTGTTTATTTGTGTTCATTCTGTCTTCCTGATGTGGGAACTGTGTGCAATAAATATTCTTCTGAGGACTGTTTTCATTGCATCCCACAAATTCCAGTAAGTTGTGTTTGTATTTTCATTTGCTTGTAGATATTGTTTAATTTTTTTCTTTAATTTCCTCTGTGACTCACCGATTGCTCAAGAGTGTTTTACTCAGTTTCCATGTGTTTGTGAGGCTTTTGTAGTTGCTTTTATCGTTAATGTCTAGTTTCACAGCACTATGATCCAATAACATGCATGGGATAATTTCAATTCTTTTGCATTTACTTAAATATGTTCTGTGGGATAGTATATGGTCTATTTTAGAGAATGTCCCATGTACTGCTGAGAAGAATGTATATTCTGATTTTATTGGATGGAAAACTCTATATACATGTATCAATTCCATTTGTTCACAGGTGTGATTCAGTTCTGTTATGTCTTTGCTGATTTTCTCTCTAGTTGATCTGACCGTCTGTGTAAATTGCATGTTAAAATCTCCTGTTATAATTGTGTTATTGCTTATTTGACTTTTCATTTCTGTTAATATTTGCATTGTATAGCTGGGTGCTCTGGAATTTGGTGCATATATATTATGATTGTTATCTCTTCTTCTTGAAGTTTTCCCCTAACTGGTATGTAGTGACCTTCTTTATCTCTTTAGATCATTCTTGGTTTGAAGTTCATATTGTCTGCCACAGGATTGCTACTCCTGCTTTTATTTGGTTTCCTGTTGCATGAAGTATTCTTTTCCATCCTTTGACTTTCAGCCTATTAGTTTCCTTTTGGGTAAGATGGTTTTCTTGTAGACAGCATATGGTTGGATGTTGTTTCTTGATGTATTCTGCCAGTATGTTTCTTTTCATTGGTGAGTTGAGGCCATTTACATTAATGGTTGCAACTGTTATATATTGACTTAATGTTGACATGTTATTTTTCTGCTGTTGTGTCATTAGCTTTCCATTCTATTTAATTATCTGCCTTGCTTGGTGGTTTTATCCCATGTATATCTAGAATGTCTTTCAGTATTCTTTGTAGGGTTGGTTTGGTGTTCATGAAGTTCTTCAGCTGTTCTTTGTCATGGAAATATCTTATTTCTCCATCTATTTTGAAGGACAGTTATGCAGAGTACGTCAGTCTGGGTTGGAAGTGGTTTTCCTTTAGGATCTGAAATACTTCACTCCAGGCTCTTCTTGACTTCATTGTTTGTGTTGAGAAGTCTGCTGTGATTCTGATAGGTTTTCCTTTATAGGTGGTCTGTCTTTTCTTTCTAACAGCTTTTAGTATTCTGTTCTTATGGTGGGTTTCTGGGATGGTGATTATTATGTGCCTGGGTGTAGTTTTATTTTGGTTATGGCTATTTGGAGTTCTATATGCTTCACTAATCCTAATATCAGTTTCCATTCTTATGTTTGGGAAGTTTTCAGCTATTACTTCTGTAAATATGCTCTTGATATCATTTGGGCTGTCCCTTTCTTTTTCATTTATCCCTATTACTCTTATGTTATTTTTCTCTGCATCATCTTGCAGCTGTTGAATTGTTATTTCCTGATTCTTTGTTATTTTTAAAAGATATTTCCTTTCCTCTTCACTGCTGTGACTTATCTTCAAGGTCTGAAATTCTATATTCAGTTTCATTGAGGCAGTTTTTACAGCTTTCAATAGAAGTTTTGATTTCCTGTATGTCTCTTTTAATCTGCTTTATGCATTCTGTTTGTTTCTTATAGTGTTCATTCAGGGAATCTATCTGTTTGCTTTGTTCCTCTAATTTTTTAGCTGTGCCTTCACTAGATATGTTCAACATTTCTTTCACTACTTTTATCATTTCTTCTTTTACCTGGGCAATTATTTCTAATTTGAATTTCTCCATAGTTTCCCCTAGTTGCTTCTTTATTTCAGTTGATATCATTTCAGTCATTTCAGGTGTATGGCTTCTATTTTCTTCTATGTACATGGCTCCCAGGCCTTCTTGGGATGGGCTGGTGATTTGAGCCTGCCTTTTGCTCTTTTCTTTTGTCATTTTTCTTTATTTCCTTGGTTTGAGTAGTGTTCCAATCCTTCCTCTGGGTGTGTTGCAAATCTCCTCCTGCACCCTCCGCTGCTGGAGTAGTCTCAGCTCCTCTGCAGGTACTTGGCCCCCTAAATTGAGAGGCAGTTGCAGGGTCTGGAGAACTGGGGCCAGAGAAATCCCTGGGGCTCAATCCCCTGTCCTAGGAGTGTGGATATGAACTCAGCAGCTGGCAGTGCTAGTTGTAAGCTGTCCCCTGGCCATCCCAGTTGAGCCCAAAGTCCTTGAGCAAGGTTCCTGCCTCCTGGACTGAAACAAGGCCACTGAGCATGGTTGACTGAGGCCCTGCAATCTGCTGGACCCACTCGAGCATCCCAGTAGCTCTCCAGGAATTCAAAAGCCAGAATGTAGGTCTCCAACTCTCCCTAGTTCACCGGAACTCATTCCAGGCCACCTCCACCTCTCTGTAGACTCCCAGGTCTTTTACTTGAGATGGAGAAGATGGGCATGTATAACTGGGCCCAGCAGAGCCCCTGGGGCACAATCCCCTGTCCTAAGGGTGTGCATATGAACTCAGTGCTGGTCATAAGCTGTCCCCAGGCTAGCCCAGTTGAGCCTAGAGTCCTTGAGCAAGGTTCTTGCCTTCTGGACTTAAACAAGGCCACTGAGCATTGTTGACTGAGGCCCTGCAATGTGCTGGACCCAGTCCAGTGTCCCAGTAGCTCCCCAGGAACTCAAAAGTGGGAATGTAGGTCTCTAACTTTCCCCAGGTCACTGTAACTCACCTCAGGCAATATCCATCTCTCTACAGATTGTTGTCTCTTTATTGAGATGCAGAAGCTGGGCATGGAGAACTGGGGCTGGCAGAGCCCCCTGGGTACAATCCCCTGTCCTAGGGGTGTGCATATGAACTCTGCAGCAGGCAGTGCTGGTTGCAAGCCATCCCCAGGCCAGCCCAATTGAGCCAAGAGTCCTTGAGCAAGGTTCCTGCCTCCTGGACTGAAACAAGGCCGCTGAGCTTGGCTGTCTAAGGCACTGCAATCTGCTGGACCCAGTCCAGCATCCTGGTAGTTCCCCAGGAACTCAAAAGCCAGAATGTAGTTCTCCAACTCTCCCCAGGTCACCAGAACTCCAGTACAAATTTAATACAAATATTCTTTTTATGCTTTTTTGTGCCAATAAAATTACTTAAATATTTAGGTAGATATGTTCATAAATATAAAATATATTCTTAAATCATGAATTAATCTATTAATTATATTTGTCAACACAATAGGTATGTGCAAAATATTTTAGATGTTTTTCACTATGTATAGAAATTCAAGTACAATCTGACTTTAGTTTTATATGCACAAATCCTTAAATCTGTTTTATAAGTACTGACATAAATTCAAGTTTTTAGAAACAGTCTTTTAATTTTGTTATATTTCTTTCCATAAATCATCACATACTCTTTTTTTTACTTTTTAAGTATTTAGCATAGGAAATATTTTATTTGTAAGAAATACATTGTCTTGAAAAAACAACATTGTTTATGCTTATAAGAATTGACTTTAAAAACAGTAAATACGAATAAAGTCAATATGTCTATACAATGAATATGTCAGGAATAACTTTTTGATGAAGTTGAAGTGATATCCATTAATATCTTTTATGTTATATTATAGTTTTAATTATATTAAAAAGCATAGTAGATATGTTGTTCTACTTTTAAATTGTCATATTTAGAAAGACTTTAATTGTCAAAATTACATTGATATTAGGTTGGCATAAACATGGCAGTAAGGGTCACTAAAGCTTATAAGACAGGTAAACACACTTTCAGGTTTCAGGAGATTTGATAAATTCATAGAGTAGATTTCAGGAACACCACAGGCTATTTTTGTTATTTCCGTTGCCAGTTCATGTTTTGGGATGTAATCTTGCTTAAACTCAGTTGCTTTCAAAAGCATTTCTATTTATCTCCTATTGTGAGCATTAATGACACTAAATCACCACCTAAAAGTTTATAAAGAGGGCATTTAATACCCATGGCTACACTACTTGGAAAAATGAAGTTATTGAAAACTAACCTATGGAAGGAAACTAAATATCAGTTTTCAATAAGATCACGGTCAGAGACACATTAAGCACCTAAATGTAAAAAACAGTGCTAAATCAAGAAAGTAAACATAAACACAGTCCAACTCAGGGGCTTTTCTTTTTGAATGAAGCGTTTATAACTGCAAAATGATACTGTGCTCTCATTTAGTAGCATTGGCTGCAATAAACTGGTTCAGTAGTTCATGCAAATGGGATATTTCATTGCGTTCTCTTTTTGGGTTATATGGTTCGTCATTCTTTTCTTTTGTTTCCTTTTGTTTTCTTTTCTTTTCCGTACTGGGGATCGAACTCAGGATCTCATGCTTGCCAGACAGCTGCCTATATCACTGAGCTAAATCCCCAGCCCCCATCATTCTTATTGTATAAATTTCCTGATGTGTGTAACTGCAAATTGTTTATTTATTATACTACTGATGGGCATTAGTTTGTTTTCCTTGAGGAGTTATTATATATCATGTTACAATTATCACTTCACTATGCATCACTTAATTAATGTATTTAGGAATGGAAAGAATTACTGGTAAGTCAGATTTGCACAGGCTTAGTGTTAGCAGTGGGTACCTAATAGTTTTTCAAATGTCCAGTCTTATTTGTAGTTCTAACAGCAAAGAATGAGGATTCTAGTTTTTCACTATTCTATGCAACATTGGGTACTTCAGCAACATCAATGTTTGTCACTGTATCATTTTCTATTTTAGAAATATTAACATGAAATGTTATATATCTTCTTATTTAGTTCCTACAGCATGATTAAAATATATTTTGAATGTTTAAATTTAAAAAAAGCATTGTTACAGTAAAAGACATTGTCACTAATCCCCTCAAAATACTCTAACTCACTTTACATATAATTTTTCTATCAACTCAAAACAGTTGTGGAAGTACTACAATTGCTTCTTTGATGTCCTGGATAGGTTCAAAACATTTATTTTTCATGGCAATTTTGACTTAGAGGGAGAGCCAAGAGTCACATAGGGCAATATGTGAAGAATGAGGAGAATAAAGACAAGAAGAAATGTTTTTTAAAACATGCCTTTTCATTGGCTCATCAACTTTCTCCAGATTCTTGTCCTGAAGGCAACAGAGAATGAGACCCATGGATAAACCAGTGATCAACAAACCCACTGATTTATTAGAAAGAACAGAGAAGCTCTTCCTAGCTAGAAGAGGGTCTAAAAAAGGAAACTAAGGCTCCTAAGTCCAGGAGTTTCTATGAAGACTTTGGGGGCAATTTTAGCATGCATGGGAAATGGGGCAGCTTGCCACTGATGGCGGTTACCCTTTGAAATTTAGTGAGTGATTTGGGCAGTGAAACTAATGAGCTGAAGCTGTTGTGAGATCTCTGAAATCAAGGGGTTGACTTCCTTAGGCTTTTGTCCTGTGATTTGGTCAGGCTTCCTGTTCCCAGAGCTTGGCCATCTATCTTAGTCTATTCAGGTCCATTCCCCAACTTCCTGTTGTCTCACCATCTCCTGGTCTCAATTGGATAGCATTAGGCAGCGTTATTCACTGTAATTTTGATTGCACCTTGTAAAAACATGTACAAAGGAAGACCTGGCTGTGAAAGTAGCAAGAATGATAGGATAAGTGTGCTGT
This sequence comes from Dolichotis patagonum, assembly GCA_004027295.1. Taxonomy (NCBI): domain Eukaryota; kingdom Metazoa; phylum Chordata; class Mammalia; order Rodentia; family Caviidae; genus Dolichotis; species Dolichotis patagonum. The sequence goes on along the minus strand of PVJX010010423.1, from coordinate 19,157 downwards.
AACTGAAAATGGAGATTTTGAGGGAGATAAATATCAGTGTGTCTTTTACTGTAATACATTTTTAAAAATTCAAATATTTGCTTTTTAAAACTATTAAATTATTAATAATTATTCACTACTCATACAACTAGAGCATGCATCTCATGAGAGTATGCTTTTTTCTGAGTTTAATCCTATGCATGATTCCTTGAAAAATGATTCACATATGGCATATTTTTAAAAAGATTTGGAAGAATAAATAAATATATATTATTTTACTTATTTTCATAGATGAAATAAAATAAGTTTAAAAGATGATATTTGCCTTAATCATCTCCATTGATTTACCTTTGCCTAACTTCCAGAATGTAATAAAAATTTAAGAATACACGACATCATGTTAATTATGAAGAGTTGCCAGAATTTCACATATGTCAGACTGCCTCATAAGCAAGTTCTTAAGAAAACTAGAAAAAATAAACATATTTGGATGGAGAGTTTGATATAAAAATAAATGGTCAGATTAAAAAGATTAAATTTTAAAACTAGGAAATACTTTAATATCTAATAAAATTTGTTCATGAAAAAATATATTTTCAGTTTTCAAAAGAAATTTCTATGAAATTGTCTCCATGACTTTCTCCCTCCTGAGACAAAATACCACAACAGCTGTAACTTAATGGAGGATAAGTAGTTTTGACTCAAGTTTACCACTCACAGTCTTGTGGCTCAAAGGAGGAAGTGCATAGTGAAAGGGTCTGAGGATCAAAAGCCACTCACATCATCTTGGCCTAAGGGAGGCACTGGGGATGGAGTTACACTCTCCAGGTCACTTTGTCAGTAAACCACCTTTTCTGACCAGGCCCAGTTATGTAACACACATTTACCAATAAATTAATTGGTGGATTAGTCTATCCATGAGTATAAAGTTCTCATGATCCAATAACCTTCTAAAAGCCCCATCTCTGAATACATGAGGTTTTCTGGGGAGACAGTCTAGATGTAAACCATAAAAATGAAGTTTATTATTATTCTCAAATTTTAAAACAAAAGAGATTTTTTGCCTTACTCTATCCTGTGTCTGTTGGAGTGTAGCACCATTATAGAGTGGCACAGAACTATTTGTTAGATCTCACTTTGAAACTCCTTACTCTGTTTCTTACTCCTTAAAATATCATTCTAAAGATTCACAGCTGGAGTGACCCAGAGCCTGGAATGAGTCAACCTAGTTTTTATTTTCAATTATTAAAATTATGAATCCTGGGAAACAATGCAGCTAATTCTGTATAAGATTCAAATGCTAGCATAAAAAAACAACCACATAACTTCTTTAACAAAATATATTATTGACATAATAATCACCTGAAGTTCAGGATTTAGAAATCTGAGCAATGTCAGAATATGCTTGTCTGGGTAGAAATACATTCAGCTTGTTGGCTCTCAGGTGAAAGTGAAAACCTCTTGTGAAGCAGATCACAGCTAGATTTGCTGTTTACTGAAACCTGCATTTTAGTTGGACATGATGGCTCCTTCCTGGAATTGAAGCACTGTGGGAGACTGAGGAAGGAGACTCCCAGATTTGGCACATAGAAACTTGGTGACACACTGTTTTACAATACAAATAATGATGATATTGATAATATCATAAAAAATTATAAGGCTAGGATATAGTTGGTTATAGTTGTGGAGGTCCTTTAATCCTCAGTACCAAGAAAGAAAGAAAGAAAGAAAGAAAGAAAGAAAGAAAGAGAAAGAAAGGGAAAGAAAGAAAGCAGAAAGAGAAAGAAAGAAAGAAAGAAAGAAAGAAAGAAAGAAAGAAAGAAAAAACTCCCATTTTGATAATTAAACTATCAAGAAATAGCAAAAAAATCCCTCAGGCAAATCAAGGATAAACACAATCCTTTGTTTGTTTGTTTGTTTTGCATTTCTGGTGATATGTTTTTAGGTGAGTAGTAAACAAATATAATCAAGCAAATGTGATATTTAGATCAAACTTAAGCCATATATAAAATGTGGAATGTAAGGAAGATTTTATTAATTAAAATAGTGGAAAAGACTTTAAGATTTACTCTATCACTGTGTAGTACAAAATAAGAATTGCTTCCTTTTCTTTTACATTTATATTTCATTTTCTGGAAAGAAAAGAAAATGTGTGCAGGTACTTGAGCACAAGAATAACAGGAAGGAGTATCATGGTACCTAAGAATAAATCGCATTTATTTTTTATTTTTCTGTATAACAGTGAGACAAATATCCTGACTCTTTTCTGACTCATTAACTCCTTTGGCTTTACAGGTCTGATTATAAAATTGCCTGTGAATTTATGCAGAGAATTTTATGGTAGAGGGAAAAGATATTGTCCTTTATTCAATAAAAATCAAGTATCTCTCAGGCAATCTGGCTGATACACTGTAAGTCATATTCACTGTTTCATTAATTCACACAACCTCTGCAAGGAAAATTCATAAATTGATAAAAGCAAAACTGAGGGCTCCAAATTTTAAAGCAGAGAATCTTACGTTTTATTCTATTTAACCATGGGAATGAAGAACAAATGGGATCATGGGAGAAAACCCATGTATCAGAGATCAAAGAAGGCAGGCAAAAAAGGAAAAGAGGAGGAAAGAGAGGGAGGGCAGGGAAGTTAGGCAGAGGAGAGAGAATTTGATGGGCATTCAAAATGTTCTGGAAATTCACTCAAGTCTAGCACCTATAGGATTTGGTTTTCTGTCTGTCTTCATTCAGGGTCTCACTGTGTAGTTCTGGCTGACCTTGCACTCCCTATGCTTTCCAACCTGGCCTGGAATTCACAGTGATCCCCAGCCTCATTCTCCTGAATGCTGGGATTACAGGTGTGTGACATCATTCCCAGCCCCACAGGAACGACTGTCTTCTCATACCCAAAACTCCATTTCTTCTCTCTGATAAAAACAGGAAAATATGTCCAGCAAAGGATTGTATGATATGCAAGGATAAGAATCACACACACACACACACACACACACATATACAAAATGACATTAATAATTTTAATGAAATACTCTGATAAAAAAAGTGCACTAGAACTGTATCATTAACTGCTTAGGAGGTTTAAAGTCCAGGCTTTTTTATTTCTATCTATTAATAACACCAATACCATTAATAACAACAACAAATAAGAATGTATCTACCATGCTGAAAGATTTATACAAATGAATGTGATTCAATTAGACCTAAATATTATACCAATAACATAAATGATATTCATACCATCTAATTAAATGTCTACATTTGTATTTTATCTTTTTTGGCTGTCAGTATCATTCAATATAGTTCCAATATCTTTATTTTAAACAACATTCCTGTTTGGTTTCCACAGCAGCTTACCTTTCACTTTCTCTCTTAGAACTTTGAGTGCTCTTTTATATTTTGCTTTTGTTAGCTTCATCTTGAGACAACTGTATATTACAGAATGGAAAACACTGTCTCAGTGCTGTATTCTTCTCTTTATAAACATGGCTATTTAGTAGTTTTGCCTACTTTTTAAAATTTAAATATGATATATGCTGACAACTTCCAAATCTCTCTCACTGTAATTATGATGGCAGTATATGCAGCCCTAGATACTGAGGATGAACTTTATATATTATCTTCATTATCAAGATTTCAGACAACACAGTTCAGAAAGTAATGGGTGTCTTACTGTACATACTTTATGCAGAGGTAGATGAGATAAAGTAGCATAAAATACACTCTTTTCTAGAATAACTAGATGCTGTATTTCCTCTGAGATGATAGATCATCTTGGCATAGATATGTATCTGTCATTTTTTTGCATTAGAAGATTTCCTATATTCATTAATCATAAAAGATGAATTTTTAGATTACAGAATTAATTTTTAAGACAATATTCACAACAATATTAATTAAGATTAATTAAAAATAGAACAAAGTTTAAGTAAAAGGAAGGATAAGGATAATGGAACTCCAACTTTAATAATCATGTATTTAAGAAATATTTAATAGCATTAAACATATCTGATATAATATTGCTTTGTAAAATATAAAAAAGGTGCAGTAATATATTCTTAGGCAGGGTATAACCTAATACTATAAAAGTAAAGAAATTTTCATTACCTCTGTGTAATATGATCAAATATTTGCATAGAATCCTATGTACTTTATTACAACTAAAATATATATTTAGATTTTTACACAGAAGTTAAAAATATAGTCCTGTTCCGCATAATGATTTAGTGCTGTAGGAAATACAGCACATGAGATGGTGGTCCCATAAGACTGTCTCACCTAGAGGTGTCACAGCCATTTTATTTTGCGATACTTACTCACCTCAGTAAAGGCTCACAGAACAAATTGGTTTTGCAGGAGAGCTGAAAAGACAGGTAGAACATCCAGGGGGAGGGGCATGTCGATCATTTTGGGATATGCTGAAAGGGTGCCGTTATTGACACAAACTGATTAGGTAACCTAAGGGAACTTATCCTTCTGATATGTTCTTACGTGCAGAAACATATATGCTTCCAGTAATATATAAGTGTACCTGGGACAGTATTATTTTTAATTTAGAAAGGCAGAAATTTAAGTGTACCTGGGACAGTACTATTTTTAATTTAGAAAGTCAGAAGTTGCATTACATTGAAGCATTTATTTTTTAGTTGTGATTGTTTATTACATTTTTTTTCCCCTGAGGTCATCTTTTTCTTCTAAGAGGTAGACAACTTTGCAAGTATTAAGATCAGGATAACAGTGACAAGTCAAGCATCAGGGAGCACCTTTCAGTGTAGAACTTTAAAATAGTACAAAGGGAAGTAGTGCATCTCTGGAAGTGGGAGTACAGCAGGATTTCAATGCAGAAGCAGAAGTAGTGCTAGCAGATTAGATGGTATCACAGATAGGGTGAATATAAGGGGAATTCAGTGAGAAATCTAAGAGACATCGTAGGACAGCAGGAAAAAGAAAACAGCAAAGCAGAAACAACAATGTAACATAACATATATAAATGAGAATGTCACACATGGAAAAAATGTCAGAAAAACAACTGAAGGTATCCATGAGACTTCGCAAATAAGTTACTAAAAGATTAAAAGATATGATGGTTTCTGGACCCTGAGAACTTGCAGAATGATATGGGAAGATAGAAGGTTACAGAACAAAGTAAGTGTGGGTTCAAGAAAATTTGCTTATGATGAATTTTGTGCTAACCTTGGCTATGAAGTCCTCCTAAAGCAATGCACTGGAATCATGGAAATCATGACTCTAGTATATCAGTATTTGCCCACATGAAATTACTGTTATGATGTTTCTATATTATAAAATTATATACTTGAGAATATATGTCCTGATAAATATATAACTTGTGTTATATAGCTCTTTTTAGCTTCCTTTTTTTTTTTTGTCTTTTTGAGAAAGGGTCTCACTATGCAGTTCAGCCTAGCCTTGAGCTCACTTTGTAGTTAAGGCTGGCCTGAAATTCACAATGATCCTCCTGCCTCAGCCTCCCAAGTGCTGGGATTACAAATATGTACCACCATACCTGGTTTATAATGTTTTATTAATTAATTCTAATTATATATAAATATATATACCATTAAAATATATAGAGAGATTATACTCATAGAAAGCTTGCACCTGTACATGATATAACTTACTCTTTTTCATTTCCCTATCTTATCCTCAATCTTCCTTCTCTCCATTTACAAAAACTTTCTACTATTTTTCCTTATTTTCTCAGTTTTTTCTTTTCTCTTCCTTCCCCCTATTTCTAGTTCCCTTTCCATTTGAGCATTGCCTTCCTATTTGATATTATCTAGAATCTATGTTTGTCCTTACGCTTCCATTTTCTAAAACCAGAGAAGTAATGCAATATTTACACATCTTTTTGATTTATTTCACTGAAGAGTAAGATCTTGAAGTACACCCATTTATCTAAAAAGGTCTTGTTTATTTTTTTATGACTGATTTGTACTCAGTTGTAAAAAACAAAACAATGCAAAATAAAGCAAAACAAAACAAAATAAAAAGCATGCCTTTATCCATTCTTCTGTTGATGGCCATTAAGCTGTTTTCAAAGTTTAGCTGTTATAAATTGTGCTGCTATAACTATGGGTTTGCAAATACCATTGTGGTATGATACTTTTCATTCTTTTTGGACAACACTATGAAGGGGAAGAGCTGGGTTGAATGAAACCTCTAGTTTTAGTGTTTTGAGGAATCTCCACACCGATTTCCACAGTGCTTGCACCAGTCTACACTCCCATCCTTAGTTGAGAAAGGTCCTTTTGTCTCCACAGCCCCACCAAAATTGTTATAGGCTGATTTCTTGATAATTACCATATTTTCTGGTGTGAGAAGTAACCACAGTGTTGCTTTAATTTGCATCTGTCTAATGACATTTGATTAAACATTTTTTCACATATTTACTTGCCACTTATACTTCATCATCTTAGTCAAAAGGAAACAATAATGTGGTTAATTTTATTAATTTCTACTCTGATCTTTATAATTTCCTCTTTCATATAAGTGTTGGACTTGACTTGTGATTCTTTTTCTAGACATCTGTGGTTCAATATTGAGTTGTTTATTGAGTTCACTCTGTTTTCCTGATGTGAGAGTTTACCAGTTTAAATTTCTCTCAAAGAAATGCTTTAATTCCATAGTGTAAGTTCTTTTATGTTTTATTGGCATTACCATTAAGTTGTAGATGCTGTTTAATTTCATCTTTAATATTTTCTGTGACCCACTGGTTGTTCAGGTGGCTTTTATTTAATTTCCATATTTTTATGGAGATTTTGTGATTATTTTTTGCATTGATTTCCTATTTCCTTGCATGATGGTCTATTAGTAGTTATGGGATAATTTAAATGCCTTTGTATTTACTTGAACATATTCTATGATCTAGCATGGGTTCTATTTTGAAGAAAGTCCCATGTGCAAATGAGAGAATGTGTGTTCGGATGTTTTGTGGTAGAACACTGTAGACATCTACTAAGTCCATTTGTTCTCAGATTGGGTCAGTTCTAATATTGCTTTGTTGATTTTTTGTCTAGTTTATCTGTCTATTTGTGACAATGGGGTATTTAGGTCCCCATTATAATTGTACTAGTGCTTATTGGTATCTGTTTTACATAGTTGGCTGAACTAGTATTTCGTGTATATACATTTATGATTGTTATCTCTTCCTCTTGGAATTTTCCTTTAACAAGCACATAGTGACCTCCTTTGTCTCTTTTGTTCAGTCTTAACTTGATGCTTACTTTGTCTGCAAATAGAATGACTATCCTTGCTTTTTTCTGGATTCCAGTCACACAAAGTATTGCTTCCCATCCTTTGACTTTCACACTATGATTTTTTTTTTTAGCTAAATGAGTTTCTCATATGCAACCTTTTGTTGGCTCTTGTTTCTTGATCCACTCTGTCAGTCAGTTTCTTTTGACTAATGAGTTGAGAATACTTACATTAATGGTAACATGTATTGGCTTATCTTGTGATATTATTTTCTGGTTATTGGTTCCCTATCTGTTCCCTCTGTTTAATTGTTTGTGTTGCCTGATAAGTTGTTTCTATTGGTGCTTTTGGAGTGTGATCTTCATTATTTCTTTCAAAATATCCTTCATAACATTTTATAGAGCTGGTTTGTGGTCATGAATTTCTTCAATTGTCATTTGTAATGGAAGTATCTTATTTTTCATTGATTTTGAAAGAGTTTTACAGGGTACAACAATCTGTGTTGGAGGTTGTTTTCTTTCAGGACTTGAAATACTTCACTCCAAACTCTCCTTAACCTAAGAGATTGTGATGAAAAGTCTGCTGTAATTCCAATGGACTTTCCTTTATAGGTGATTTGCTTCTTTTTACTAACAACTTTTAATATTCTGTTCTTCTGCTGAATTTCTGCAATCTTGATTATTATATCCTTGGTTTAGATTTATGCAGTCATGGCTATAACTGGGACCACATCTTATTAAAGAGTTTCTGCATGTCAAAAGAGCTTTGAGCAGAGTGAAAAGAAAACCCACATATTGGGAAAAAATCTTCATGGACAGCGCCTCAGACAAAGGACTTCTGTCTAGAACTTATAAAGAATTAAAAAAAATCAAACCCTTGAAATTCAAAGACCCAATCCAAAAATGGGCATCTGAAATGAATACACAGTTCTCAGATGAACAAATATTAATGGCAAATAAATACATGAAATGTTCATCATCATTAGTCATGAGAAAAATGCTAATTAAAACCATACTGAGATTCCATCTCACTCCAGAAAGATTTGTCAAGCTAGAAAACACTACCAACAACAAGTGTTGGAGAGGCTGTGGGGAATAAGGAACTCTTCTACACTGTTGGTAGGAGTGTAGACTGGTGTAACTACTGTGGAGGTCAGTCTGGAGATTCCTCAAAAAGCTGGGTTTGGAGGTCCCATTTGACCCAGCTATCCCAGTTCTGGGTATGTTCCCAGAAGAAGTGAAAACACCATACCACAGTGATATATGCGCACCCATGTTTATAGCAGCACAATTTGTAATAGCCAGATCCTGGAAACAACCTAAGTGCCCATCAACTGAGGAATGGATAAAAAAAGTTGTGGCATTTTTATACAATGGATTACTATTCAGCTATAAAGAATGACCACATTGAGATATTTATAAATAAATGGACATGACTTGAGACCATTCTCTTAGGCAAAATAAACCAAACTCACAAGGGTAAATACCATATAGTCTCCCTAGTATGAGAGTTGACAAGAGTATATAAGACTTTATGGTAAGTATAAGTCCCCATCTCATATCTTTGAAGCCTTTCAATGTTTTCATTCATCAGTTGGAATGTTTTTTTTCTGTTTTGTTTGACTATATCATGTGTGATGATATGAACAGCTGTTTTGAAGAAAACAAAACATTATGACAGCTATTGCTGATTTAGTATCATACTTCTTAGAAGTCCTACCATGCTTCTATTGTTCTACTACCATTGGTTCTATCTATCACAATGTGTCTTATTGGGATTTGAATATGTGTGATAGTTTAAACAAAATTTTCTATCGAAAATGAGATATTACAGTACCCATTGATCATTTTCTGTTTTTTGGTTCAGAAAGCCCTGCAATTCTTTCACTCTATGCATGGCTTTATACTATTTTGTTATGTTTGATATTGTTGTATTTAAAACTGTGCTCAACTATAGCAGAGTAAGTGATATGATGATAGCTACTGTTGATGTCCAGTTGTCTTAATGTAAAGTACTGTGTTGCCTATGTTGTCCTGTTCTGATTTGCTCTGTACTGCCCTCTTTTGTTTTATTCTCTTTAAAATAAAAAAAATTAAAAAAAGAAAAAAATGACAGTGTGTATTAAATCAGAAACAGAGTATTTATCAAAAGGTAAGGGGACATTGTGGGACATTGTGGAAGTGGTAGAGGAGTTCAGGTGGGAAACAATTGCCTTTATTGTCAACTTATTTTGTCTACCAACAAGTTTGTCATATATATGGTTTCACTAACTGCTAATTTTTATTCTATTTTCCAGAATTTTTGAATATCTTTGCCTATTAGTAGGAAATTACTGGTGGTTGTTTACATTGAAAGTGATATCAAAGAAATAAAAGTTATTATTGCCATGAAGCTTCTCAAAAACAGAATACAAAGTAAAACAGCATTAAGGAAAATTAAATGGTCAAAAAATGTGCATTTACTTCCCTTGAAAAGATGATAGTATCATTCTCATGAATGTTAAAAGTATGAAACAGGACCTTCTGGCTAGCTACCGGGTACACTGAACTGAGTCCTGGAAGCTCCACCGCCTTAGTGCAGCATGCCCAGTGACTTTCTCTCAGTTTGGGAGGCAGAGGTCGAGCTGGGGGACTGACAGCTCGGGAGATCATACCCGCCCCCTAGGACAAAGGACTGTGGCCCCAGTTTCCAGGGGCTCCAGTTCTCAAGGCCCAGCATCCACCTTAAAATTAAGGGAGCCAAGAGCCTGCAGATGGGAGTTAGGACCCTGCGAGGTGAGTCCTGCCGCCCCAAGGCAGGCTTGTGGAGAGCTGGCGACCTGCGCTATGGGCAACAGAGCTTCTGCCTAGCTACTGGGTACACTGGACCGAGACCTAGAAGCTCTACTGCCTTAGTGCAACACACTCAGCAGCCTTCTCTCAGTTTGGGAGGTGGAGGCCAAGCTTGGGTTCTGATGGCCCAGTGTGGGCTGGCCTAGTGATAGCTTGAAACCAGCACTCCCAGTGGTTGAGATCATACCCACCCCCTTGAACACAGGACTGTGGCCCGAGATTCAGTGGGCCCCAGTTCATGAGGCTAAGCTTCCACCTTTCAATTTAGGGAGCCAAGAGCCTGTAGGCGAGCCAGCACTGCTCCAGGAACTAAGGGTGCAGGAGGTAACTCGTTACACATCCAGAGGAAGCTTTGGAACACCATTCAAAGCAAGGAAATATAGAAAAATGACAAAGGAAAGACCAAAAGGCAGGCTCAAGTCTCCAGCCCACCCCAAGAAAGCTTAGGAGCCATGTAGATAGAATAAAAAAGAAGCCATACATCTGAATTGTCTGAAATGATATCATATGAAATAAAGACACAACTAGGGGAAGCTATGGAGAAATTGAAAATCAGAAGTATTTGCCCAGGTAAAAGAACAATTGATAAAAGTAGTGAAAGAAATAGTGAACACATCTAGTGAAAACACAGCTAAAAAATTAGAGGAATAAAGCAAACAGATAGAATCCATGAATGAACACTATAAGAAACAAACAGAATACATAAAACAGATTTAAAGAGATATACAGGAAATCAAAAATGCAATTGAAAGCTGCCAAAACTGCCTCAACAGAAGTGAAGATAGAATTTGAGACCTTGAAGATAAAATTGCAGCCAGTGAACAGGAAAGGAAAGATCTCTTAAAAGTAACAAAGAATCAGGAAATAACAATTCAACACCTGCAAGATTATGCAAAGAAAAATAATAAGATTAATAGGGATAAATGAAAAAGAAGGGGACAGCCCAAATGATATCAAGAGGATATTTGCAGAAGTAATAGCTGAAAACTTCCCAAACATGAGAAGAGAAACTGGCATTTGGATAAGTGAAGCATATAGAACTCCAAACAGCCATAACCAAAATAAAACTACACCCAGACACATAATATTCACCATCCCAGAAATCCACCATAAGAACAGAATACTAAAAGCTGTTAGAGAGAAAAGACAGATCACCTATAAAGGAAAACCTATCAGAATCACAGCAGACTTCTCAACACAAACAATGAAGTCAAGAAGAGCAGGGAGTGAAGTATTTCAGATGCTAAAGGAAAACCATTTTCAACCCAGAGTGACGTACTCTGCAAAACAGTCCTTCAAAATGGATGGAGAAATAAGATACTTCCATTACAAAGAACAGCTGAAAAACTTCATGAACACCAAACCAACCTTAAAAAGAATACTGAAAGACTTTCTAGATATACATGGGATAAAACCACCAAGCAAGACAGACAATTAAATAGAATGGAAAGCTAATGATACAACAGCAGAAAAATAACATGTCAACATTAAATCAATACATAACAGTTACAGCCATTAATGTAAATGGCCTCAACTCACCAATGAAAAGAAACAGACTGGCAGAATGGATCAAGAAACAACATCCAACTGTATGCTGTCTACAAGAAACCCATCTAACCCAAAAGAACACTCATAGACTGAAAGGCAAAGGATGGAAAACAACACTTCAAGCAACAGGAAACCTAAAAAAAGTGAGAGTAGCCATCCTGTTTGCAGACAATCTGAATTGCAAACCAAGAATGATCCAGAGATAAAGAAGGTCACTACATACTAGTTAGGGGAAAACTTCAAAAGGTAGAGATAAAAACCTTAAATATATATGCACCAAATTCCAGAGTGCCCAGCTATATAAAGCAAATACTAACAGAAAAGGAAAATCAAATAAGCAATAACACAATTATAACAGGAGACTTTAATACACCATGATACAAAGGGACAGATCAACTAGACAGAAAATCAGCAAAGACATAAGAGAACTGAATCACACCTGTGAACAAATGGACTTGATAGATGTATACAGAGTGTTCCATCCAACAACTTCAGAATATACCTCCTTCTCAGCAGTACATGGGACATTCTCTAAAATAGACCATATACTAGCCCAAGGAACATATTTAACTAAATGCAAAAGAATTGAAATTATCCCATACATGTTATCAGATCATAGTGCTGTGAAACTAGAAATTAACAATAAAAGCAACTGCAAAACCCTCACAAAAACATGGAAAATGAATAACACACTCTTGAGCAATCAGTGGGTCACAGAGAAAATTAAAGAAGAAAATAAACAATATCTATAAGCAAATGAAAATACAAACACAACTTACCAGAATTTGTGGGATGCAATGAAAGCAGTCATAAGAGGAAAATTTATTGCATTGAGTTCCCACATCAGGAAGACAGAATGAACACAAATAAACAACTTGATGCTACAACTCAAACATTTAGACAAAGAAGAGCAAGCCAAGCCCAAAGCCAAAAGAAGGGAGGAAATTATAAAGATCAGAGCAGAAATTAATGCAATAGAGACTGAGAAAATAGTACAAAGGATCAATGAATCAAAGAGTTGGTTCCTTGAAAGAATAAATAAAATTGATAAGCCCCTGGCCAACCTTATTTAAAAAAAGAAAGAAAAAACTCAAATTCATGCAATAAGAAATGAAAAAGATGAAATTACCACAGACTCTGTGGAAATACAGAAGATCATCAACACCTATTTCAAAAACCTCTACTCTCATAGGTTAGATAACACTGAAGAAATAGACAGATTCCTAGATACATATGAACTACCAAAGCTGGGTCAGGAAGATGTTAAACTGCAGAATAACCCAATTTCTATTTATGAAATTGAAAATGTCATTGAGACCTTGCCAATAAACAAGAGCCCAGGCCCAGATGGATTCACTGCAGAATTCTACGAGAAATACAAAGAAGACTTAATTCCAACACTTCTCAACCACTTCAATGAAATTGAAATGGAAGCAATTCTTCCTAAGTCATTCCTTGGAGCCAGTATCACTCTAGTATGAAAACTTGAGAAAATCCAAGTAAAAAAGAGTTCTATAGGCCAATCTCCCTAATGAACATAGATGGAAAAATTCTCAATAAAATATTAGCAAACAGGATGCAGCAAATCATCAAGAGATTATTCATCCTCACTAAGTGGGATTCATCCCAGGAATGCAGGGATGGTTCACCATATGTAAATCAATAAATCAATCCACCATATCAATAGAGCCAAAAGTAAGAACCACAAGATCACCTCTATAGATGCAGAAAAAGCTTTTGATAAGGTCCAACACTCATTCATGATAAGAACCTTACAGAGAATTGGAATAGAAGGTCTTTACCTCAATATGATAAAGGCCATCTGTGACAAACCAACAGCCAGCATCATATTAAATGGTCTAAAACTGAAAGCCTTTACCTTAAAATCAGGTACAAGACAAGGATGTCCATTATCACCACTGCTATTCAACATAATACTGGAAATACTAGCCAGAGCAATAAGACAGGAAAGAGAAATAAAAGGAGTACAGATAGGAAAAGAGGAAGTTAAATTATCATTATTTGCAGATGACATGATATTTTACATAAAAGACCCCCAAAACTGCATTGAAAAATTCCTAGATATAATAAATAAATTCAGCAAGGTAGCTGGATACAAAGTCAATACTCAAAAATCAATAGCATTTCTATACACTAACAACAAAAATACTGAGAGAGAAATAAGAGAAGCCACACCCTCACACTAGCATCCAACAAAATGAAATACTTAGGAATTAATCTCACGAAAGATGTAAAAGAGCCATACAGTGAAAATTATAATACCCTGAAAAACGAAATCGAAGAGGATCTCAGAAAATGGAAAGACTTCTCCCATTCATGGATAGGAGAAACAAACATTGTGAAAATGGCCATTCTCCCAAAATTACTATACAGACTCAATGCAATCCCAGTCAAAATACCATGAACATACCCCATAGATCTAGAGAAATCACTCCTAAAATTCATCTGGAACCAGAAGAGAACTAGAATAGCAAAGGCAATTCTAAGCAACAAAGGCAAGGCAGGAGGCATCACAATCCCTGTCTTGAAATTATACTACAAAGCTACAGTAATAATATCAACATGGTACTGGAATAAAAACAGACCTGTATATCAGTCGAATAGATTAAAAGATACAACCACAACCACAAACTCACTCAACCACCTTATCTTTGAAAAAGGGGCCAAACATGCTTGCTGGAAGAATGACAGTCTCTTCAACAAATGGTGCTGTAAAAACTGGATATCCATATGCAGAAGACTAAGACTAGACCCATGCCTATCATCATGTACTAAGCTAAAATCTAAATGGATCAAAGATCTGAATATTAAAACAGAAACACTAAATCTGTTGGAAGACAAATTAGGTAAAAATCTCAAAGATATGGGGGTAGGAAGAGAATTCATGAACAAGAATCAAACTACACGGGAAATACTTACTAGAATCAGTAACTGGGACCATATCTTATTAAAGAGTTTCTGCACATCAAAAGAGATTTCCAGAAGAGTGAAAAGAAAACCTACGAATTGGGAAAAAAATCTTAATGCACAGTCCCTCAGACAAAGGACATCTGTCTAGAACTTATAAAGAATTAAAAAAATCAGACCCTCGAAATTCGAAGATCCAGTCCAAAAATGGGCATCTGAAATGAATACACAGTTCTCAGATGAAGAAATATGAATGGCAAACAAATACAAGAAAAAAAGTTCATCATCGTTAGTCATGAGAGAAATGCAAATTAAAACCACACAGAGATTCCATCTCACTCCAGAAAGATTGGTTAAGCTAGAAAACACTACCAACAACAAGTGCTGGAGAGAATGTGGGAAAAACAAACTCTTCTGCACTGTTGGTGGGAGTGTAGACTGGTGTAACTACTGTGGAGGTCAGTCTGGAGATTTCTCAAAAAGCTGGGTCTGGAGGTCCCATATGACCCAGCTATTCCACTTCTAGGCATATTCCTAGAAGATCTGAAAACCTCTTACCACAGTGATATATGTGCACCCATGTTTAGAGCAACACAATTTGTAATAGCCAGATCCTGGAAACAACCTAAGTGCCCATCAACTGAGGAATGGATAAAAAAGTTGTGGCATTTTTATACAATGGGGTACTACTCAGCTATAAAGAATGATCACATTGAGATATTTATAAATAAATGGACACCACTTGAGACCATACTCATAAGCGAAATAAACCAAACTCACATGTGTAAACACCATATAGTCTCCCTAGTATGAGAGTTGATAAGAGTATATAAAATTTTATGGTAATCATGAGTCCCTATCTGATAGCTTTAAAGCCTTTCAATGTTTTTATTCATCAGTTGGAATGGTTTTATTCTGTTTTGTTTGACTTTATTATACGTGATGCTATGAACAACTGTTTTGAAGAGAACAAAACATTATGACATCTATTGCTGATTTAATACTGTCCTTCTTAGAAGTCCTACCAAACTTCTATTCTTCTATTTCCATTGGTTCTATCTGTCACATTGTATCATATTGGGATTTGAATATGTGTAATAGTATAAACAAAATTTTTTATCAAAAATGAGTTATTATAGTATGCATTGATAATTCTCTGTTATTCAGTTCAGAATTCCCTGTAATTCTTTCACTCTTTGAATGGTTTTATACTTTTTTGTTATGTTTGATATTATTGTATTTGAAACTACGCTCAACTATAGCAGAGAAAGAAATATTGTGATAGCTACTGTTAATGTCCGGTTGTCTTAATGTAAATTACTGTGTTGCCTAATTGTCTTGTTTTGATCTGCTCTGTGCTGGCCTCTTTTGTCTTATTCTATTTAAGATAAAATGGAAAAAAAAGTATGAATTAAGTTCTATTTCTTATGTGCTTTTCCTAAACTTCCTAGGTGTCTCCTATAATGATTTTGAATTTAAGTAGCCATTTTATTCTCTGCCCATGTTTTCTTATTTTTTAATACCTAAAGCTTTTTTTGTTTGGATATTTCAACACCACTCATTATTCATTATACATATCTTATACAATTCCTGGCAATCCCAAACTTTCAACAAAAGTATATTAAATACATCAGTGTAATTGTCTTACATATTTAAAATACAAGACAACAACCATATTACTAAAATAATAACCCAATGTAGACTTATTTGCACATAAAACCTTCACTTACTCTTTGAAACATTTTAAAAGTTATTCCTGAACACTTGAAATCATTTTATCATTTTAATAAAAATTTTGTTGCATGATGTCAAAGATTTTATATCAATGTGGTACTTTATCTTGAAGATGCTAAAATTTTCCAGTACAATATTAAAAAATTGAAAAATAAAAATGAGACTAGTATTTAATGAGTCAGAAGTGTAACCACGTAGAAACAGTGCTTATCACTTAAGAGGAATAGAAAGTATAAATTTTAATTGCTAAAAGAATATGCATTCCACTCTGCTATTAGAGAGATTTCCATTAGGGTATAAAGATCTTATAATACAAAGTTAAATAGTTAGAAAACACATGTACACACACACACACACACACACACACACTCATTTAGTTCTTCCATATATCAAACCAGAGACTCCACAGAAAAAATAGGAAAATAGTAAAGCATTACGGTATTTAAATTTGTGCAGCTGGCAAGACCCAGGAGAAAGTGCTAATCTTTATATGCTGCCTTTGGTTAAATTGAAGTGTGAAACAGATTTATTTGGAATGACTTAAACTCCAAAGTTGGGCAACCTTTGTTAAACTCTGGAGAGGAAAATATTTTATTTTGAGCCTAACAAATTAAAGATCAACCTGGGCCATCTGGGTCAATAATAAGAGCAAATAACAAAATCATAGTTTGCAAATATCATAGGATGGTTAAAGGGATGTTGCAAACATAGCTGTGTATAGATGCTATAATTTACAGACATTTTCTATTTCCTCTGATAACAAATTTAATTTATTACTTTGTTCTTTTATTTTGGAGAATTATTTTCCCATTTTATCAATACATTTGCAAAGAGTACAGAATAAATTTAAATGGATAAAATACAGAAATCTGATGCACTTACTATAGGTAACGTAATTTTGAATTCTGATAAATTTGCTGCATGGATTTTTCTGTGCTAAATTTATCATTGAACAAATATTAAGTTACTCAACTAAATTGTAAATTTACTATTCTAGTTTATTCATTGTCTATTGAATTATACTAGAAGAGTTTAAAATGATCATTCAGTTTTTCACAAGATTAATCTAACTTTATGAAGCATTTCCAGAATGAATACTTATTTTAAATTGTACTATAGAATCAGATTCTTTTTTATCTTGTATTTTTAGACTAGCAATATTTCATTTTTCTCTTTTAGGTAAAATATTTTAATGCCATTGGAAATTCAAAACAATGTATGTAAATAAAGATAAAAATATGTTGCTAAGAAAACACAATTTGGCATTATCAAATTTGTAATAAATAACTCATGTTTCATGGAAAACTATATTCTTCTGTGTCAGTGATATTCTACTAGGACTAATACTACATCCTTTAGTGGCATTTGGAAATTGATGAAGATGTTTCCATTTGCTAGAGACTGACCAAAGCTATTGGAATATAAACTTCCTACATTGTATTGCACTGTGAAATGTCAAAAATTGAAAAATGATCCTAAAACCACCCACATTGCTGATAGATTCTGCTTTTTGATACATACATATATACATATGTACATGCATACAAGCTTTTTAAACTGTTCTAAACATAGTATTCCTACTGTTGAATGCTCATTAGTCGTTATTAATGTCAAAATTCCTAAAATAATTTGTATGACTGAAATATACTTTTTAACATTAAGAGGAAACTTAGTTTGCTTTTATTCATTTTTTTAAATTTAAACATTCATTTGGCAAAAGGAAATTGTATGCAAAATATACAATTGGATGATTTTGTACATATTTGTGTAGACTGCATAGTGTTTACCACAAAGTAATTAACACATTATCCTTTGTGTAAGTTTGGGTGGTGAACACACATCAATTCCATGTATTTAGTTCTTAAGAAGTTCTCTTCTGTCTGAAAGCTGGTACAATTTGGTGAGCATGTCTTCCTCTTTCACAAACAGCAGTCCCAGATAACTATCATTCTACATTATTTGTTTGAATTTCTGCCACATGCCTGTATTAGGGTCAGGAATAGTTTATAGATCATTGCTGGACCTCACAAATGTGTCTGTTGTTTTCATGTAACTCTGGATCTAGAAAGGAAGAAAATGCCATAAAGATTTATTTACATAAAGTGACTATATATTAGCAGTATTTCATTTTCTCCTTTGGGTACAATATTTCATTGTCACTGGCAATTCAAATGAATATGTGAATATAGAGATGAAAATATTTTGCACAGAAAATACAAATTGACAGCAACAAATTGGTAACGATTAGATCATGATTAATGGAAAACTATCTTCTTCAACTAGGATTAGCAATTGATATAATAACTTATTTTTTTATTTAAAAGAGAATAAAACAAAAGGGGGTAGTACAGAGCAGATCAGAAGAGGACAACATAGGCAACACAGTACTTTACATTAAGTCAACTGGACATCAACAGTATCTAACGCCATATCTCTAACTCTGCTATAGTTGAGCATAGTTTCAATTACAATAATATCAAACACAACACAATAGTATAAAGTCATGCATATAGTGAAAGAATTCCAGGGCTTTCTGAACCGAATAACAGAAAATGATCAATGAGTATTATAATATCTCATTTTTGATAAAAAAGAAAAAAATTTGTTTGAACTATCACACATATTCAAATTCCAATGAGACACAATGTGGTAGACAGAACCAACGGCAATAGAACCAAAAAAAAAGTATGGTAGGACTTCTAAGAAGGATAATGTTAAATCAGCAATAGCTGTCATAATGTTTTCTTCAAAACAGCTGTTCATATCATCACGTATGATATAGTCAAACAAAACAGGATAACACCATTCCAACTGATGATTTAAAACTTTGAAAGACTTCGAAGCTATGAGATGGGGCCTCATGCTTACCATAAAGTTTTATATACTCTTATCAAATCTCATATTAGGGAGATT
>PVJX010010422.1:0-57123 GCA_004027295.1 Dolichotis patagonum | reverse complement strand
AATTCCTGGTTGGTTGAAACTTCTGGCCTTAGTTTCTTATCCCATCCTGTGTCACTAACAAACAGTTCCACAATCCATAGGGCTCTTGGACCAACTTTGAGGACCACTGATCTAAATTTTGGAGGATTTCACTTAGAATCAGGACATACTACAGACACTGCAATATCCAGGTTACAAAGAGAAAAATACCCCAAAAAGCAGGATAAATTGTGATTCCAGAAAGCTCAGTGGCAAGGACTGAGAGTCCCCTAATGAATGAAATTGTGTTTTTTCCTTTGGAGTTGAGAAACACCTGTATCCTGGGAATGAAGTTACTCTTCCTTTACCTGGAATCTTGTTTTTCTGATTCAAATGTGAATAATCCATCTTCTCCCAGCTTCCTCCCTGCCAGCAGGACATACTTCCACAAATGCAGCACACCTAGACCCCTGGGCTTGGATCAAAAGGGAGAACCATTTTACCTCAACTAGACATTACCTACAATTTTAAGGGTAAGTTCCAAAAGGAAATAGAAGAGAGAGTTTCATGAAGGATAGTATCTTCTGCTGAAGGGTTTTATTCTCTCTACTCTTATGGAAGTTCCTGAATCATAAATACAGAAATATCAAGGTCACTTCTATTTATAAACTGCCACTGATCAGAATAGGCAGAACACGGGAGGTAAAGATGTATCAGATAAGGAATACTTAGCGCTAATTATGAAGTGAATTTATCCTTGTCTATCTAATACGAGAACATTCTATCAATTCAGTTTAAAAGTATAACAAAATTTGTACAACTGAGACCTCTGGTTACATTCTTCCTTGAAGGAGTTTGCTAAAAACACAAGCTTCAAGTGTATTCCTCCTTTATGGGTGCCCCCGCAGAGAACCCTTTTGAAACTTCAGGAAAACTTCATTTAGATACTTTCAAACAATGACACATTTTCCAAGGAGTGTTTCAGGAAAGTCTAAAAAAAAAGTAAATTTGGATGAGATGTGAAATCAAACATGTCCTGTGTCAGAAGACGTGGAAACTTTTATTCAGTACTGTTCGGTTGCCAGTCTATTCATCACCAAGACTAAATTCTAAAGATGACATTTCATCTCTTTTGGAACATGCATGTTTGTACATCATGATTTTAAAGATCACAAAATCTAGTCACAGAACAAACAAGAGTTTACATTACTTAAGGGAGGGAGGAATTAAGTGGAGAGGCCATCTTTGTTTGTTCTGCGTTAGATGCTGAATTTGAATTACTGCCAAGTGCTCACATATCAGTAATCAAAAAGATCTTCTAAGCAAAAGTCCAATTATATAAATATTTGTTTTACATATCAATTTATTTAAAATATAAATTATTAAATTAAAAATGACTAAAATGTGTAAACTTTTATGTAAGTTCTGCTATCAAAATTCATTTCTAACTGCTTTATTTATAATTTATTTTAACCAAGAATGAAGACTTAGCATAAGTAATAAAATGATGTTACTCATTTTGCCAATACTTCATATTTTTCAATACAAATATGCTTTAAAATTGCTCATAATAGTATCAAAAATTGAGTAAATTATGGTACTATACTGAATGACATAACATATAAGATTACATTTATGAATAATTAGGAAAGTTGAAGAAAAATTTCATAAATGGTGTGAATTGTAAAAAGTACTAATCTGCACACTACATTAAAATATCCTGAATATTACATGTTTATATAAGATTAATGAGTTTGATTATTTTCTACTTTCCTTATTTATTATATATTTAGAAGTTGTAATCATACAAATTGAATGATAATACTTATTATTTGAGTGACAGTTAGCTAATAAAATTGGGCTTAAATATATAACGTTATTCACATTTTCCCAATGAAAGTACCACTTAAATAATAAACGTACTCACTTGAAGGACATTTTCTAATGTATATAGGTTTAACTTTAATGGTGTTTCATGGCTTACACTACCATATGAAGTTTTATTTCTAGGAAAAAAATGCACACTTTTTAATGAGTGGTTTCAGTTTGAGAATAATTATTGTATTATTCCATTAGAATAGTGTATCCTGTATTTAACCTTCACTCTGCTGAGATAAACAAACTGGATAACAAAACTCCCACTCAAACTGTCCCATAGTTAATAGATGCACTTTAAACTTACCTATTGAGGACCGCAGAAATCTTCATTTTTTACTTTGTTCTATGTAAATCCAAACCTATTTTCCTTAGCATCCTTGTAAAACAGCAAACAGAGCTACCAAATATTCATCCCAGAAAACAAAGCCTATGAAGAGTATAATTATTTTGTTCTTTCTTAACTCTCCTTGCCAAGAATCTAAACTGGATTAAGTATTCAGCACCAAGAGATTAAAGATGTATATCCCTGTAGCTACCACTGCACACATCTCCACATAATCACTGGGATTAACTTTCCAAGGAAGTAGATCAAAGCTTTATTTCCTTGTGGGTATCCAATAATAAAAGCCAAAGCTAAATCAAATTCTCATCACTTTTGCATCTATCCTTAAGCTAGTGGTTCAAGAATAATTAGAATATGTAAAAGATAAGGTCAGTGAGAAGAAATGGTGAAAATATTAGCCTACTCTATTTCATTTTTAACAGCGTTAACACCACAATGGGTGAAAAATAAAATCATTTGAAAAGTTTCAGCACATGATCATAATACATAAAAGGTGACTAAATATAGGATGATGTTACCATCTTTATATAAACTACAAATAAATTGTTTCAGCAGTTAAATGTCAAATCTGGAAAATGAATGATAGTTACTTGAAATTTGCATTTTAACTTTGTAGAAGGTTTGTTGCAAACTAGATAAATATGGTGTTCTTAGTTCCAAACGACTTAGGAAAATTGGCTACTAAATTAAAGAATTTGGATTTTAATCATTTGTGCATTTATTCATTTATTGTATTGATGGATCTTAAAAAATGTAACCAAGAACCTTTGAATAGAATTTTATTTTGACTATCTGCCCTGGTGCTTGAGACAGAACTATAAATAATTACAAGGGGGAAGAATTGGGATTTTTGTTATGAATAGTTCTAAATGTCCACCAGAAAACCTGGAGTTAAACACATCATAAACATTAAGCCACACAATTTATTGAATCAGCCTTCTGTTATACATTAAGGAATAAACTTATTTTCCCATTGTTTCAATTCTCTCACTTGAAGTTTCTTTATCAGCAACATTTATGAGCAATAACAAAAACATGCCAATACAGAAGAGACAGAAATATTCCAGGAGGAAACTCCTAGAAAGACAATCTCGTTTCCTCTGGGTATGTTTAAAGTCTTTGAATCTTCAAAAGGTTTATCTTTTGCATAGACTAAACAGTCTTACTTAACGAAAAAAAAATGGCATGGGCTTTTAAAAAATCTCCTTCAAAGCTTGGAAACGTTAGAACTAATATTTTTGAAATTATGAGATTTCATAAAGGACAGAAAGTGTTCCAAACTTTGACTGTGTTTTTATCTGAATTTAATTAAAAGATGGTGAAAAACTTTTAATGTAAGAGCATTCTGTATGAAAAAATAATATTTTTACAACATTATTACAATGGTACTTTCTAAGCATGTATTATACTGTTTTGTAATGCTCGTTATATTCAGAAAAGTTATTCATACAGTTATATCTTTTCTGCAGGACAGTGATTATCTAATTTCTATTTTATATATTCAAATGTCTAACATGCTAATGTTTACATTTCTTTCATCAGTTATATCATTATTTTAATCAATTTACATATATAAAAATTGATATTACTAGATGTTTTTATTAAGTAATACTCTTGTACTAATGAGAAACATACAAATTTTTTTCTTATAAAGACTCTAAGTTTTTAAAAATATGATCTAATTATATATTTTTAAAAACAAACAAAAAATAAACTTATGTTGCTCTAAATTTTAACTGCCAATTAGGACAAGACAAAGCGATATTCAATTATTTATGACACCACTGAACTCTTACAATATAAAACAGTACATAATTACCCATGGTGCATGATTTCTCAAATTATAACTTGATAACTGACTTGTACTTTACCGTATTGCTAGTGGTGATAGAGACTATATAAAGTTATGGAGGACAACTGGCCTTGGGCCAAGATGTTTATTACTAAGATGTGACCATGAGATCACGAGTTGGTCTCTCAAAAAGTAAATCATTAAAAACCTCAGTACACAGAGAAGAAAGGAAGATTTGATTTCCACTCAGGGTTTGATCCATGTTTTATTTTTTTGCTTGTCAGCCTAAGGTATAAGTTGCTGGCAAATAGAAGCCTTCCAAAAGGTAGTCCTATAGAACTAAAACAATGAGCTAAAGAATAGGAAATGAAGTTGCTGCTGGAATTTCTTACTTCCTGTAGCAAGGCAGGGAAAGGGAGTGTTGGCAGTAAAAAGGCAAAAAGCCCTGCACCCATACAACCCCTTATTTGGCAGTGCATGCCAGGCCTTTCTTGCTTTTTCCAGCCTTTGACTCCCTACTCTACTTACCATCCAGGTTACACAGGAAAAATAATGAAACCAGAAAACATCTCTGCAGAGAGAAAAAAGCACGTCTCTCAGTCTTTGTAAAAATAGCTCAATGATTATAATCACTTGAACAGATTTCAACAAATGCCAAATACTACCAGTGACGACAGTACAAGGGCCAACATGGTGATCTGTTTTTGAATACTTACAGCGTCCCAGGCACTGAGCTAACCTTTTGATTTCTATTTTCTCATTTTTGCTCCCAACAACCCTACAATGTGTATCATAATTTCTCTTTACATCTGACTACTGAGAAAATTTGTATGATTAAATGTCTTTTAAACATTATAGCTGATATTTGATAGCGGCCACTGATCCCAATGTTTCACACTTGTCACTGAGCTCTGAGAGGAGACATTAAACAGATGGGACACCAACATGATCATTTATGGATTTTCCTATGAACATTTCTTAATTGTTTCTTCAGAGTTACAGACCGCACACATCCACACACACTCAAATTTTGTGTACTAATTTTTGTTTGATTATTCTTCACCTACCTTTTAGATAGGTCCTTTCAGAATCAGAATATAATTCCCTCATGTGTTTTAAAAACATTTTATTTGTTTAGCTACTGTTAAGTTATTCAAAGAAATGCTTCCAAGTCACTCTTTTCACATTGCCTTTTTTCCAGTTTCCAAATCAGCTCACCTTTGGTACGCCCTTATAACTGTGTCATTAGCAATAATAATGATTGATCTAGCCTCCTTTCAGCCTTCAGCCATCTGTGCAAGCAAAACTTTCAACTCAGACGTTTTAAGCATTAAACATATACTGGAGCTCTGTTCAATAGATCTTTCATAAATCCCCAGCTCCCAGCCCCAGAGAGTAAGAAAAGTCAGGTCACGAGCAGGAAGTAACGGAGACAAGGCAGTTTCTGAGCTGAAACTCAGAGTCAAAAGCTGGTTTATTGTTGTCATGACTACGAGCTCCACATGCCTAAAGTCACTGGTTTCTGAAAAGAATGATGCAGTGTCTAGCCTTACAGCTGGACATATAAACCAAATTAGTCTGCCATGCCTTTACCTGCTTTGTGGTTATTAGTGAAAAGAGCAATATATCATGCAATCAGTCATGCAGCAGTTAAGCTCTGCATACACATTGCTTTCTCAGATCTGTAACTTTTATTTTTCTGCTCTCAAGAATAATAGCTGGAAATCAGGGGAGGGAAGACTCACAGTAATTTTAACAGATATTTAAAATTCTTCAATGAAAGATAAACCAGAAGTGATTTACAGTGTTTCTATGTACTAACACTACCTTTATTTTGAAACACACGAAACAAAAAACATTTTACAAATTCTGTTTTAAAGAGCTCAAAACTTCATTGATTTGTAAAGGATTTTTGTTCAAATGAAGTAGGTGTTTTAGAAAGAAAAGCCAGGGTTGCCTGCTCCAGATGTGAAGTGAGAGCCTTGAGACCTGGATTTTATTTCTTGCCCTCCAAGTGATTAATTGAACGACCTAGGGGAAGTAACATAACCCAGCCATGTAAAAAAGAAAATATACATTTACCCAGGAGAACAGGGTGTCTAAGTTGAATCCACACCTGCACCGCTGACTTCACTGCCTCCTCAGAAATGCTATAGAGACTCTCTTTCTTACTCATAACCTCACCCTCTGATTTTTAAACTCTGCAGTTCTTATCAAATCCATTAATATTTTTGATTCCCTGTTTCTTCCTTCCACCCGGTTCTGTTATAGCTCCACTGTCTACTAAAAGAAAACTCAAAACTTAAGCATATTTGGTATGTCTTTGACATCTCATTCTCCTGGCTCCAATCTACTGGGGCTCCTTTTGTAGGCTTTTGGCATTTCATGCTGTCCAGATAGCTGTTAGGAACTTTATTCTAGAGTATTTACATTTGACCGATCTTCTCTAAACCACGTTCTGTGGTCTAAAATTTCCCTACAGGCTTTCTCCTTCCTCTTGTCATGGTTTTAAATAGCTTCTCTCAATTTATATGGTCTGCATTACATGGCCAGTTTGTACTAGAAGGAACCACATGTGAGACACTCGCTCATCCCTTTGTTCATACATCTCCTGCCTCATGGATGGCAACTGGCACTCCAGTGAGCAAAGACAGCCAGACCAGAAGCAGCTGCTTTTTAGACAGGCACATGAAATTGGGGGGCTTGAAAGGAGCTGTCATTATACAATACAATTCCATATTGATAATGAATTTTATATTTTATTTGTCACCCTTTCCAGATAATATACTGTACATGTAATTTTAAAGAACCCATTATTCTAAGGGAATGAATTTAATGATAGGAATTTCAGATACTGTGGCAGCCAGTGAGTGAGACATTTTGAGCCTCAAAAGTTGACTGAGGAAACTGGATTTGGTCAAAGCTGGAAAACTTTAAATGCCACTGAGGCAGAATCCCTTGCAACTGAGTAGCATGGAGGACAAAACACAGTTTTGAGGCACTATACAATTGCACAGATCCAGGTAAAATGTGCATTCAAACTCTACACCTGATAGAATCCATAAAGATGAGACAGACACATGTTCTTTGGTAAGTGGGCACAGTATAGAATACTATATCACTTGAGGATCCTCAGATACTATCAATTGTATTCAGTATATTTTGCTAGATTTTTTTGTTTTTAAAGTTTTTCATTAAAATGCACAGTGACCCATCTGATTCATATCTGTTATTTTTCCCCAAGTCTTGAAAAACAAGTTTCATTTAAACAACAATCTTTTGATGCTTCCAAGTGATTGTGACGTTTGGTTTTGATGGCCCTGTAAAGCTCTGATTATAGAATCCTTGAGTATATCTTTGTTTCAAAAGCATTGCTTTCCATACAAAAAGTCAATATTTTGAAAAATATTCACAAATATCTACAGTTAGATTTTCAGTTGTAGGTTTTATAAATACAAATGTAGGGATATTGAAAATATATGTGAGAAAAATATAACTACACTTTGTTTAAAAAGAATTGATGACTAACTGATCAGTTAATAAACACTTTGGTAGCAGAGAATGCAATGGCACACAAAGGAAATGAGCTACAATTAACAATGTTTCTTAAGGAAAGAACACTTATTCTTAACATTAATTACCCTACATATGGCATTAAACATACTTTTGGAAGATGGATGGATGAAAGACGTGGCCAAAGCACAATAACAAGGAAGCACACTTGTAACCAGGGAATATTTTCAACTCTATTATAATTTGCAAAAAGCGAACAAAATTCAATAATTTGCAAATACCATGAATAATTAATATCAAGTTCAACCACTTATGCCACATGTCAGTAAGCACTTCTTATACTTGTTAGATCCCTATGTTCTCCAGGCTCTTTCATTCCTTATTGTGGTCTTCTACTAGAAGTATGTATCATCCATCTCAATAGGCCCCATCTAGGAGTGAATGAATGTCCTGAGAATTAAAATGTAACTGATGGAAAGGTCAGCAAAGAGTAAGACTGGCCATGAATGGAGTGTTGGTGGAGGCAGCCCAGAACATTAAACCATCTCCATTTCCCGAGTGTCAATCTCAGTTGATCTCACAGTATGCTATGAAAGTCAAGAAATGAGTTAGATTTGTTTTGTTTTGTTTTGTTTTGTTTTGTTTTGTTTTTTGAGACAGGGCCTCACTGTGTAATAAAAGCTGACCTTGAACTCAATATGTAGCCCAGTCTAGCCTCGAATTTGCAGCAATTTCCTGTTTCAGTCTCCCGAGTGTTGGACTTACAGGCAAGCACAGCTATGCCCTGAACATTTTTTAAAATAATTTTTATGTTAAGTGAAATTTATGCTGATAAATGAGAATGAATTCTCCCATTATCAATATTAACACACCTTCCACATCAGCATTCCTGGAGGTTCTTAGTCCAAACATCGAGAAGCTGAGATTCTATTAGTCTCTTTTACCAACTAGATCAGCACTGCAGTTCTTTCAAACTTACTCCATTGTGCATGATAGGAGTCAGAAGGGAAGGGAAGATATACTGTACTGACAAACTTCCACTTCTAACTTCCTACGTGACTTCCTTCTCATTTGCTGTGATTCCACTTGTAATGCATAGTGTTTAATGCTTGCCCATCTACTCTGAGCACTCAGTACCTTGTGAAATACATACCAGTCACTGTAGACATCTGAGCAGCCCAGATACCTCAGAACACTTCCCTCTCTGCTACCTAGTCAAATTTCCATTCCAACACCCTAAACCTAAAAGA
The DNA here is from genome assembly GCA_004027295.1 of Dolichotis patagonum. Classification (NCBI taxonomy): domain Eukaryota; kingdom Metazoa; phylum Chordata; class Mammalia; order Rodentia; family Caviidae; genus Dolichotis; species Dolichotis patagonum. The sequence goes on along the minus strand of PVJX010010422.1, from coordinate 48,389 downwards.
AAAGAAAGAATCACCTTTTACACGTCAGGCTGGGTCTCCACACAGCCTGTGTGAAGGCTCCTGTGTTCCTTAAGAAATCATGACTCAATTATTATTGTGCTGCTGTAGTTGATTTCTTTTCACTCTTTTTCCTTATATGCATATTCAGAGAAAACACCCAGACACTTTCACCACCACTGGAAGGTTCCAGTTGTCCTTCAGCTGCAAGCCTACTATTCTTCAGCTCAACTGGCTGCTTTCCAAAGCTCTTTCTGGTTAAAGAGAAAGTCCTTTCCCAACAGCTAAGAGCTCTCACTCCGCTACTGCCAACCTAGACAAAGCGCGCCATTTATTTTTCTTGTCAAACTCCACCAGCCCTGAGCTACGTGGTACAAACTAATTGCAGGGCATGGAGTTGAGGCCTCAATTGGGAGCCTAAAGTGACAGGAAGGATAAATTGTACCTAAATGGAGTGGAAAGAACAGCAGAACGAAGAGTCTGAAAACTTGGGCCTTCCCTGCCAGTCCCATCCATAACCCTACCTTCTGGCTTCATCTTGCTATTTCTGTCTCTTCATCCAAAACTGAGACTTCTGTCTAAAACATCTAAAATATTTTGAACCCAATTAATTATTTAGAAAATGAAGATAAATGAAATTCCCTACCTATTGCTGAGGGTGTATTACAGTATCAGATGAATTAGCTGTGTAATAACTAAAAACATTATGGTGCCTCTTGTAATCTCAGCTCATAAACTTGGTAAAAGGAAGAAAATAGAACTACAGTGGATGTTGGCTAAGGTTTTTCCTAACTAACTCTATAGTTCAATGAAATAACATATACATAAGCTCTTCTGAAATTTATATCAGTATTGCTGAAAATTTGTATAGTATATTTCTTTTTTATTTTGAATTAACTATCTGAAAAATCAGGTATGTGAGCATAAACCAAATTTTCAACTTTCAAAGTATATTTTTTAAAAACTGAGAAAATAAGCTGTATGATATTCCCTATTTGGAGAATGATCATTCCTATTTGGAAGGAATGAAGTTGTAAAACTTTCAAATCTCAGCAATTATCTAATTCTTAGAAAAGATATGTAGCTATCACCTTTTAGGGAGCAAATTATCTTTTCAACACTTTAAAGTGTGGCAAAGAATATAAAATTAATTGTATATTCTTTGCATCAATGTAAGTCAGAGTTGTCATCTTTGTTTAAGAGATGAGACAAGTGTAATATAGAAATTTAGATAAACTACTTAAGATTACAAAGTATTTCAGGGGAAGACAAGATTAGAAAAGGTTATCAGACTCTCAGAAGTATCCTTAAAATTGAATCTTCCCACCAAGATCCTTATATTTTATCTGCCTTCTATCCCATGGTACCCTAGAAAAAGAAGCAAATGGTCACCTCAGGGTTTAAAATTTGTTTATCTAAATGTAGAACATACATATTGCCTATTCATCTGTATTGAAAAATAAACTTTAATACTGAAGTCAGTTTAAAACCAGTTCTCTTGATTTATTTACATAGCAGGTATGTTAAATGAGCCTGATTGATAAGATAGAAGATTTGAATTTCTAAAAAATTGTTTTCCACTCTCCTATAATTCTGTTGCATAGTGGCGATTCAGTGTTATTTTGTTTATTTTGGTTTTGCTTTGGCTTAGTTTAGTTTCCTTCTTAGTAGCTGGGGGTGAGGGAGATTTGGGGAAGTTTTTGCTTCCACACTGGATTTGCAAACTCCTGTGTTTGCTGATTCTTTTCAGGCAATCAGCAGCCCAATAACGACACTGAGTCACCAACACCCTCTCAATTCAGTAAGAGTATCCAGTCCTGCACAGTACTGAAAATTGGAAGCACCAGTAGTTCTGTCATTTCCCTCTTTTCAGCCAATGTTTCTTAAGATGGGGACAAATATGAGATGATGAAGGACTCAGAAAAAAGAACTCTTTTTTTTTTTTTGGTACCGGGTATCGAACTCACAACCTCGCACTTGCCAGGCAGATGCTTAGGCCACTAAGCTAAATCCCCAGCCCAAAAAAAAAGAACTCTTACTTGGCTTTTAAGATGCTGCTGTGTGCCAGCACATCTTTTCATGTTCCAGGGGAAAGAATGGCGAGAGGATGGGAAAATAAAGAAAACAGATGAAAGCTCAGATCAGGTGGAACCCTCTCCTGATGGGAGAAAAGGAACTGCTCAGCCCCTCTAGCATGTTTATTTATACACTCAGGAGGATGATGTCAATTTCAACCTCTGTCTAGCAACTTGTTTGTCTAGCTGGCCTGGGCACCTTGACTTCTCAGACGTGGAACAGCTCATTTATGTGTCTTGCTTCCGGTTCTCTGTGTACTCCGCGCTGGCCTTGATGTGTGATCAGTCTCCAGCTTCAGCCATTTTCTACACCCAGCCCCCTCGCTGGGCCTGACAGATGTTTAAAGCTTGACTTTAGGAGTGCTTCGGAAGGCTCTTCAGGAAAAAACACTCTAAGTTCCTTGTTAGAGTTAAAGTTGATTATAGTACATTAACAAATAAATATCAGTGGCTCAGAACAACAAAGGATATCTTCTGTCTATTTATCATGTGTCTCAAGGGTGGGCAAGTGGGTTTGGCTTATTGATCATTTAGAGATAGGCTCAGGAAGACTCCACATAGCAAGGCAGGCTGCTAAGATCAGTGGTAGAAAAATGACCACAGGTAGCGTGTGTGTCTGTCTGAGGGGCCACTCAGTCCCTTTCCTCATTTTCCACTGTTCACAGTGAGTCCCTCAGAGCAGAAATGAATCCTCCAACAGGGGCACTGACTACAGGCAAACAAGACTGTAGATGACCACCAGTCTGGCTTCAGCGCTTGTAATAGCACAGGTCATTTTCTTCAGCAGGGCATCTCAGTCCTCCTACACTTCCAATTTCTCAGTGCCCATCTCACACAAACTCATACTTTTTTGGTCTTTCTCCCTCTGAAGAAACAACCAGAGAAAATTCCCTATCACAGATGTAATACAGTACTCCGCCTTATCCATGGTTTCATTTTTTTTTAGTTTTGCTTATTTGTAGCCAAACTATGATCTAGAAATATTAGAAAATTCCACACTTTGGGTCAGAAAAGAAAAGAGAGCCTTTCCTCAGAATTATCATGAAGAAGGACAATCTCTTTCCTAATAAGAATGCAGAGTTGGGGGAGCACAGAGGCCATGTCTCCATCTGAGGAATGGCTGTTTTAATTGGGGTGAGCTTATCCATTAAGCATGTGGTGAGGTTACCTCTTTTCAAACAAATACTAGACTCCTTCACCTGGTCATGTTGCCTGTCTTGTGGATGTCTGAGAAACACAATGGTCTCTTTTTCTTCCTCTTGCTGCCATGGGAAGTCAGGGTCTATAAGATCTACATGTAATGACAAGCCTGACTAAGATGTCTCCCTCTTTCACTTCTTTCAGCCTCAGGATGTAAGTCAGGCCTCTCATCTTCTATGACACCACCAGACAGGGCACTGAGCTGATTGTGTAGAAGGATATGTGCTCATAAGATTCAAATTGAGGAAGGAAAAAAGTTTGTCCCATAATTCACCCATTGTTTTGCAATGATTGACTTTACAGCCTGTTCTTGCTCTCCCAAATGGATTACAGTTTATTCTCTTTCAGGTAGACTCCAGCAAGTAGGAGGTGGGAGTAAATGGCTCAGGAAACAGAGCAACAGGAAATTTGCTAGCTAGAACTGATAGAGAAAGAGCCAAGTTCTTCTCAAATTACAAAGCTACAGGATTGTGAGTCCAAACATAACCACCACACAGAGAGAGTCCATGTGAACCAGTAAACAAAAAATAAATAAAGCCAACCCACCCAGAAAATCAGACACTTCGAAGTGATGATATCTAAGTTCTGCATCATCCCTAGGCCAGCTCTCTGCCTCTGATACCTGAATTTAGGTTACAAGAACCAAGAAAGCACCCTTATTTGCTCATGTTAATTTGAGTTGGAGTTCAATACCAGCAACAGCAACAAAAGCCTGGTTAATGCAGTCCTTGTCTGCCTTTTAAGACTATTAGCTACTTCCTCCACATCCTTTGGCCAGCATAATCCATGGCCCAGTGCATTGGGGATTTAATAAGAATACTATTTGGAGCCAAATTACACTGGGAAGGACATGTACTTACTTTTGCCAAACACATGCTTACTGACATTTCCTAACTAGCAATAAAGTAGAATAAGTGGATGTACATTCTTTGAAAGAGGAAATGAAAGCACACAGGGAAATCTATCCATCCAGCTCACAGCTGTGGCCCATATCCCCAGCACTCAACAATATTTGGCTCCATTATTCCCTTTAGCATATTTATTTTTTAAAAATTTCTTCTGTTTCATTCAATTCTTTAAAAAAAAAAACACTAAAGCCATACTTACATTAAGCATCTTTTTCAAAGCATTAAAGTGCAGGGAAAAAATTTTACTATAAGGAAGAAAAAATCATATGGATCTGTATTTACCATAGAATATTACTGTATAATCCATTCAAAATAGTTCTCCTTTCATTACATGTCAGACCCCTGGGGAAAATAAAATCACAAAAGCATTATATTTGAAGAAAATGAAAAATTTTAAGGGTTGTTAGTACATTGGATTTTTATCACAAGGAAAATCTGCAAAAGTTATACAGCATGGTTCTTGCAGTAATTGTGATTTGTTGAGAAAATATGTCATATATGGAAGTCCAATCCAGTAGTAATGAAACACAAAACATAAGTAGGAGTAGGTAATGAGTGGACAGTAAGATATAGGGATTCTTTTTAAAATTGATATTTGGATGTGGGAAAGATAATGAAGAAAGTAGTTTTCTGTAGCTCTATTTTTGTTTTTATGTTACCTAAAAATTATGTTATGCATATAAAGAACATAAAAGAAGTCACAGCCATACTCTTGAGCCTTAGCAAAGACTACCTAGAGTATAAGAGCATCTTATAAAAATCATTACTTGTGGGTAGCAGGTGCTTACTTGAGGACCACAAAGAAAAAATGATGCACATATAATGACATTCTTGAGGGTGTATTTCCCTCCTGGTTCTTTTAGGTACCTGTTGCCCTGTGTTGTGTGTTTGTTTGCTCTGCATGCATGAAACATGTGAACCATTTAAGGAAAGTGAATGTTAAATTTGTAAAAGTTTATAGTAGCATATGACATGTAAATATTAAGTATTGTTGAAGTAACTAAGATATTATTTTGTAAAAAAAAAAACAGCTAGAGAGAATACGTAGACTACTGAGTATAGCATTAATGACAAATGATAAGTCCATCCTCTTAACATTGCTCTTTGCTTTGTCCCTGTGACTGTACTGGTACACAGGCTTTCAGAGGTGACAGAAGGTAGGAACAAACATGCTAGAATTTTGGGTCCATGATGTCCAAAGTGGGCCTGGATGTCACATCCCTCAAATTAGATTGTTAAAATTGTACTTATTTTTCAGTCATTTGATTGTGAAAACAATAGGGATAAAATGATCTGGGGTTTTTCGCATTCTTCATAATTCCTATTTTTTCAGTCATATAAAGTAGAGATAAAAAGAAAAGGTCATTTAAAAGACAGCACTTGGAAACATTCCAAGAATAGAGGGTATATAAGAAGAAACAGGAAAAATTCCTAAAAATATTAAATAGGTAGTTCTAAGTAAAAACAGCAGCAGAGTATTAAAAATGTCATAATATTCACCGGTTCTTTATTAGAATCAAAGCCTCAGAAAAACAAGAAATTTATCTGACATGTAGTCAGGTTGTGGAAATACTGGTAGCCACAATTTATGCTTATTTTTTTTTCTTGCTTACTGCTATCAGAAGAGAAAAAAAATACACTGAATTTGTACCCTAATCCAAATTAATTCCCTTTCTTTACCAGTAAACTGTATTAATTGGTTTTCTGAATTTTAAATATGAGGACTACTAAGTGGGAAATAATTTGTTGCAAGTCCTCTAGCACTGTGGTCATCTCCAGCGATATTGTTTTGAAGAGAAAGACCACCCATGAGACCATCTGTTCCCTGACACATCTTTTGACATTTGTTCTGGCTGGCTAAGATGGTAAGGATGGCTTCAAGTGTTACTGATTGTCATCGAGAAATTAATAATGAATGGATTAGAATCTACAGTATTGATTTGCCTTACTGCATATGCTCTATACTTTGTCATTCTATGGCAGGTGTAATAAGTCCTCTGTTGTAGGTGAACTCCCACTAAGTACTATAAAGGACAAGCAGGGAGTAACGGGCAGCTTGTTCCTGTGCCTCCTTCCTCGGTACTGTTTTCCAAAATTTCATATCACAGACAGTCAGAGAGAGAAAAGGGAGCACAAGGGACAGGAAGTGAATAACTTAGGCAGATGTTTTACTGAGCTCTCAGATTTTCTAAATGTAACAGAACTGTCTGAAAGCCACGATTACCAGCAGTATCTAAAATTCTTTCATGCAGATGAGCCACTGTAAACATTCTTGCTGTTAATGAAGTGTTCATTTTTAAAATTGCAATTTTAGAATATTGAATTATAAAAATAAATATTAAACACAATAATGTTTAAATGTAAGAACAAGTTAATCAGGACCTGTTACACACCAGTCATTACACTAGTAGTCACTTTATATATTTCTTTTTCTTTTCTTTTCTTTTCTTTTCTTTTCTTTTCTCTTTCTTTCTTTTCTTTTTTTTTTTTTTTTTTTTTTTTTTTTTTTTTTTTTTTTTTTTTTTTTTTTTTTTTTTTGTACTGGCACTCACGACTGCGCGCTGCCGCTGAGCTAAATCTCCAGCCCCACGCAGTCACTTTATAGAAGCTAGCTTACTAACCCTTATAAGAATGCTAGGGGCACTTTGTTTGTTTCATCTGAAGAACCTTAGTGAACTGCACCTGTACACATCTTAGTTGTAAATAAAGTCACATTCTGTGGTTCGGGGTAGACATGAATTTGGAGAGGACACTGTTCAACCCACTACACACTCTCAGATGTGAAGTGGAGAGCCTGGCCCTCACCCTGCTTACCACTCTTTAGAGGCCTGCAAACACTAAAGTACGGCTCCGAGGCACAGGTGCGCAGAAGCATCTATGCACTGGCGAACACACGAGCTTTGCTGAGGCTCAGTCTGGGACTTGGGGGGCTGGCATAACCTATGAGCCTGAACACCCAGTCTGGAACAACGCTAAGCAAAACCTCAGTAATACTTTTCCTAGTTGATTTACCTATGTTCTTAACGCAAAAGACATCTGCATGGGAATACATGAACGTGTGTGTTAATAGAAGTTCCATGTACAGAAAAATTATAAACAGTAGAAGCAGATAAGAGTGAGAGAATTATTCATTTGTTCCATGTTTTCTCCCAAAGAGCATGTATGAAATTGATGATTTCATAACAAAGTATTACTACCCAGTACTGTTGATTGTGCATTTACTTTCTTCTCTGTGTGTTCTAATTCATGAGCCCATAGTGTAAACCCAAAAGCAAATGAATTAAGACAGCATGTATCAGTTTTGACAGCTGAGATATATTTTGTGAAGTTAAACTATTCAAATTACTCTTGAACTTCTTTTATTTCTATCTATCTTCTATATCTACATTTGATACACATTAAGTGGGATATGCTTTACTTGGGTGAAAAATGAACATGAGAATTATGAAATTTTCTTTTTTAGTATAATTAATTGCATTTTCAAAACTGTAGTTTTATTTAAATAATTTAGATCTATAATATTTATTTTGAGTAGTGCTAAATTGCAGTCTGCATTTTAATTTTTTAAATCTATGAAAAATTATTTTAAATATTTTATTTAACTATTTTATAATTTAGGCAGAATGCATGAAAGTTATTTGCACTTTGAAAGCAATTAAATTTAGTTCACTTATATTGTGATGAAGATACTCAAATTATGCATACCTTAATTACATTATAAATAAGGAGAGGAAGAGGTATTGAAGAGAAAGGAAGGAAATGGAGAAAAAAACAGAGGAACTAAAATATGTCCTGTAGAAGTACAGATCTCCTAAGATGACTGTGACCATTATGTGTATCTAAATTACATCAATAATTTTAATTATAAAAAATTAATTACAATAGAATATACATTTTAAAAATTCTTAATTGTAGTTATGCAGTTAGTCATGCTAAAATGAAGACAAAATAAATTTGATAAAATAAATATATAATAATTTTCATATTATATATGTGTGCATTTTATTGCCCCAGGTCATCAACAAAGCACCCATTTCTGTGCAATAAGAATTAAATTTATTCCTTGTTTTCAATTACGTGAAAATCACAGCTGAATGTTTTAGAATTATTGTCATTATAAAGCTTTGTCAACACAAAAAGATAACATATTTGTATTTAATAATTGGTTAGTTAAGTTTATGTATAATTGTTAAGCATTTAAATTAGTAGAAAGTGTTATTTCACTATTCAACAATCTCTTTCATTGTAAATTAAAATTTTCATTTTTAAGTGATATGCAGGTCTTCCTTTGTTTCTTTCCTTTGTCCCCTTATAAACATTAGTAGTGGACAGGGCCTGAATCTGGTTTCAAAAAATGGGAGCTAGAGATTGGCAGAGAAAAACCTAGTTTTCAGCTATACTGACTCAGTTGCCTAGGGATGCTATAACACATACAGAACAAGCAGTTTAAACAACAGAAATGTATTGTCTCATAATTCTGGAGGCTGACAGTTTGAGATCAAGATGTCAGCAGAGTTAGTTTCTTCTGAGAGCTGTCAGGGAAAAAAAAACTTACTCCAGGCCTTTCTTGCCTGTGGATGCCCGTTGTTCCCCCTTTGTCTTCAGACGCTCTTCCTCTGTGTGTGTCTGTGTCCACATTTCCTCTTCTTATTGTATTAAGACCAGTTGTATTGCTTAGGGCCCACCCTAATGACCTCACTATAACTTAATTATCTCCATAAAGACTCTGTCTCCAGATACAGTCACATTCTGAGCTAATGGGGATTGCGTTTTTAACATATATATTTGGGGGACATAATTCCTACACAACATCTTTACACAGATGTGATATGTGTACTTTGTTTTGTTTTTACTGGGTTCAACTTGGTTGTTCATAAATACTTGGGCATTTCCTACAAGATAATGAACATGTCACCTGGGTTTTCGCCACAGAGGAAAGAGATACTGTGAGTAAGATCATTTTTCTGGATTTAATTTGACTCTCATTTCCTTAAAATCATCAAGAAAATTTGGTATGATAATTGCTCAGCTAGTAGACACAATGTGACCTTCTCCCCAAAATCTATTTTTGCTGTGCTCAATAGAGGAAGTAGCTCTCTTCAACTTTATTAAGGTTTAGCAATGCCACTTTTTTTTTTAGTTTTTATGCAATTACTCTTCAAGGTAATAAACATGAGTCATTCTTTTATGGTTGTTAATCTATTTTTATGTATCTGCATAATATGTAGTTGATGAACTTTAATAAAATCTGAAGTGAGGTCCCCTTGAGGCCATTTTCAGGCTGGTTTTGCTGCAAACTTCAGTGAGTGGAAATTCAGTTAGCTCAGCACTCAGTGTGTTTCCCTTTAACATGGAAGCACTAATGAGAAGCATGTCTGTGCCGGCCTGGTGTAATGGATTGGCCTCAAACACTGGTTGTTAAAACAAACTATACACCATCCCAGGCCTAACTGCCAATGATTCGAGGGTGTAACATAACTTAATTGAATATACTTTCAGCTTGGAAAAGGTAAATAGGAAACAAAGCAGCAAGAAGAAGCATGTCTGCAACTATGCTAACCTAACTCCACTTCTGGAATACATCCAGAAGATTACAGCAAAGACAGAACTAAATCAGGTAATTCAGTCAGTTTTCCTCTCTGAAGAAATGTTCTATCCCAGGTAATCAGTAAATTATTGAGCTATTGATTGAGGACTAGATTGAAATATAAATAAATAACTAAATATGACACATTGGACTGATAGTTTGGTGCAGAAAAATTTCATCTACATAGTGGAATTCTAAATGTTTTTCATTTTGTAAGTGCTACTCTTTCTCTTCCATACACCATTGGTATGCAAAGCTATGCATAAATGGCTTTAAAATTATCATTTCATCCACATTAAAGTGTTTCTATTGTTGTATATTCCCTATTTATTAAAAATCCTTATCAAAAAATCCTTATCAGCCAGAAATCTGTATTCTAATCTTTCTTTTTCCATTTTATAGGCACCATGTGTTACGCAATTTAAAAATACAATAGGAATAGAAGGAGATGAATTTTAAATGCTAAAATCCAGAAATGAAAACAGAGTCCATAAATCAATTTGGTAAGTTTCTTCTTTTCAGATAACTGGGTCTCTACACCAGTGACAAGAATCTCACAAACCCACAAGCATAGTAGGGAGGGATTGTGCCATTAATTTTTTTAGTGCATAAGCCACACTTTCTATCAGTGGTGGCATTCACTACCAGTACAAGTGTGGGAATAACAGTTTTTCCTATCACTGTAAAGTGGAGAGCTGGTTGGGTTCTCTGTCATTTGGTCCCCACCTCACATAGAAATGCCAGCACAACACAGCACAAATCTTCTGAAGCAGTGGACAATTGTCAGTAAGGTCACATTGATGTGTACTTAAGTCCTCTGCATGCTGTGAAATCAATGTATGTAAGTGTTCTCTGTTAATTGCTTCCTTCACAGTTACCGCATATCATTATCCTGTGCACATGCTTATTGATACATACACTAAGATTAAAATTTTGTGTATCGATTTTATGTAGGCTTATGACCCTCTAACAACTCTCAATGCTCCTCAAGAGCATTATTTCTGGATCCCCAGAGTTGCTCACATTTATTTATTTGAATTTATTGATTCTTTTTCTTTTTTTAATATTTTTGATGACACTTCATGGAGGCTAGTATATTTTCTTACTGTCAGGGCTTTGTGGTCAATGTTCTAGTTTTATAAGAGCTTTCTCCTCTTCCTTTTCCCTCCCTCATCTTCTTCATCTCCTCTTTCTCTACTTCCTCCTCCTTCTCCCCCACTTCATCTATAGGACTAGCCATGCTAGACAGGAACACTACAACCTTGTAGATGGCAGCATCTTCAGCTGTGTTTATTTGAGACATGGTCTCAAGTTAATCAAGCTGGACTCAAACTTGTGAAACTTGTCACAAGAATCTGGAATTAAAATGGTATACCACCCCCACCTGGCCAAGGGATTCTTCTTTATTTACATCTAACTGAAATCCCTCATCCTTTAATGTAGACCAAGCTTTTGTTTGTATATCCCTAAACAATACATTAACTTAGCATTCTTCCTTTGTGCATAATACTTTTTGCCCATTGACCCCCTCTCAATCTTCTGAATATTCAAGATTAAACCTAGGACCATACACAGATTAAGTGCATGCTCTACCACTGAACTCCACATCTACACATCCATAACTCCCATCACCTTTTATTTCTAGAGTTTGACCTTCCATCCATTACTTTGCTATTGCCAGAAAGTAGCTTATGCTGCAAATCCTTCTATCTCTCTCTCACTGTCTCTCTCTCTCTCTCTCTCTTTCTCTCTCTCTCTGAGTATACTATGAGTGACTTTATTAAATGAAGATGGCAAATGATTGTCTTAGTTCCACTCAAGAAATCCATAAGTTATACATCTCTGTTATATCTTTGCCATAGGAATAGGCCATTGTTAGAAACTGAAAGAGATGCTGGCAAATTATAGTGACTTCTAGTAAAGTGTATTTGAAAACCAGCAGCCAAAATATTTTAAAAGGTGGGAGGGGATGGTAAGACACAAATGGGCATAGAATGAAAAATGCTTACTAAATTTCAGCAGAAATTTACTAAACTATATACCAAATGGATATGTGTAACCTATTTTTTGTGTGTGGCTAATACAACTGGAAGCTAAGAAAGTGAAGTTGGAATCACTTTGGGAGAGTGAATACTGGCAACTGAAAGAACTTAAGTTTGATGACAAGATATGTTTTCTATTGTTTACTCTTAATGATCATAGTGTTAAATCTTTGTAAAGATACCCTGTACCCCATTAGAAATGGTGGTTATCATGTATGAAGGCTATAACACTTCTACAGTGTACTGCTACTTACTTATTTAGGTAACTCATGCTATAGTTTCTGAAATTCATTTACTTTTTTCTTAAAGAGATAATATCCACTATGATCACTTTGATGATTAAATGAGATGTTATCCGTAAGAACCTAGAAAATAGTAGTTCAATAAATATAGTTGATATTTTCTTGGCATAGTAATTTTAGCATTGTAAATATCTCCAAAATACAGGCAAAATCTATGACTGCATAGAAATATGCTGAAAAGTAAACTTTTAAAAATCAAACATAATTTAGTAATAAAATTTTACATTGGAATCAACCTGAAAGAGCCACTATTAGTCAAATATAGAATGATTTTATCAATGAAATAAATGTGGTGGTACTAATTTATAAAATAAATTCTGAAATAAATATAAACAGGTATATATTGATATGATGGATTAAACATGTAAAGAGAGGAGAGGATTCCCTTTATAAAAGAATTCCAAATAATTTATATAGATACTGTCCTCTCCAGATAAATCTTCCCACCCATTTTGAATGGCAGCTGGCTTTAAAATTTAGTGATTCTTTTACAAAGAAAATAATGGAGAAAGGAGAAAGAACTAACTTTACACTGAGCAAATCTGGAAAGAGAGTTAACATCACCAATGGTGCATCATGTTTGTCTCGTGTACTCCCTGGTATAATGTGGTATGAGTGACCCTTCATATCTGTGACACTCTTCACAAATAGCTGTAACTCTAGTGTGGGCATGAGAAAAATGTGAGACAAACACACAGTGAGGACTATTCTTCAGAATATCTGACCAGCACTTTTCAAAACTATCAACATCATTAAAACAAGGAAAGTCAGAAATTGCCACAGATTCAAGGAGACTGAGAAGACACAAGGACTAAAGGCAACGTGGAAAGTTCCATTAAACCTTGGAATACAAAAAGGGTATTAATGAAAAAAATCAGTGAAATCCAAACAAAGTATGTAGATAAATTAACAATAATATAATTCCTCAGTTAGTGCAAAGGTATCACAGGTCTTTAAGGTGTTAACATTTGGAGAAACTCAGTGAAGATGTAGAAACTCTGTACCATACTTGCAACTTTCTTGTAAATCTAAAATTTTTCTGCATCTCTATGTGTGGCATCATTCCTTTATTAACACACACACACACACACACACACACACACAAACACACAAAATACACAAGAAACTGAAATTCTGCCTCTTCCTCTGGTTCATCTGTTGTACTATAATACAGTGTTTAGTGAAGTTGTGAGGCTTAATCAACTCTAAAGCAACATTATACAGCTCTTTGAAATCCTAAGATGAAAGAAAATCATGTAAGTATGTAAATAAAGTCTTAGTTTGGCCATTCAAAATGTTTCTGGGTACATGAAGACTAAATAAAAGATGACTCTTTGTGAGCTGTTTTCTCAAATCAGATCCATTTTGTCTTTAACTGTAAGTGTGCAATGCTGAAATAACTGATTGAAAATTGAGAAATCCAACCATATTGATTATTAGACATCATATTTCATTCAGTCTTGTCAATAATAAAAAAGGAAAGAAAACAAATCCAAAAACACTATTCTGGTTGGTTTCACTATATTCTTGCACTTTTCTTTTAAAAAAATAATATTTAGACTGCACGCAGAAAGATACTTAATATTCTTTGTGAAAAGTGACAGATACCCCTTTTAATATACTGTGGAATGAATACCTCATAGAGATGGTGTTTCATTATATGTGGTCTTCTTCAGAAATGGAACTACTTAGCAGAATTGGCCAAATTACCTTCAAGTGAGTTCTGCATTGTTTGACAAGTCTCCAGTTTGTAATACTCAGAGCCATTATTGGATAATAATAACAAGGATTCTGCTCTATGCTCAGTGGATCCAGACACTCCCTCAAACAGCTACTTGACAGTCTCTGACTTTCCACATAACCAAGTGTGAATTTTCCCTCTTAATTGGGAAGTAAACTTACAGTAGGTGGGCATAGCTTCGGTTATATACAGATGTAGCTACTTCACCAAAACTATATTTAATTTTGTCAGTGTAAACTGAGGATCAACCTGATTAACAAATTTTAGTTCAGTTAACTTATTTGTCATCATTGCTTGTTTTCAACATGATTATTTATAAGTCAGTTCATGGCAAAAGGAAAACCTGGGCTTCAAAACTACATGAATCTTCCTCATGATTTTATTAACTACCCACATGAACTTGACAAGCCACTTCACCTCTAATTCTCAATTTTATCTTCTGTAAAATGATTACTAAAATATCAAGTTTACATAGCTAGTTTGAGGATGAATGAGATTAAAATAGGAAATATTACTTAATATGATGGCTGACTCCAAAAGTTCCTTTTGATACCCAAGTGACGTTAGAGATCATGCTACACTTCAAATAATTCACAAAACCTAGATAGCTATCTATGACTATGTCTGCCTCAAGGAAGAAAATAAAAAAGAAGAAATATTGCTGACATGTTTGCAACTCATGCAACCCAGGAAATTAGAAAATAAATACAGCTAATTAAGAATTAAAGTTGTATTCCTATATGCAACCTATCTATCTTCATTGTTAGTGCTAGGAAGAAAAAAAAAATGAGTAAAAGGAGCAAAGACCAAAGAGCAAGCAAGTGAAAAAGGAACAATGTTCTCTTGTTGCCTACAGTCCAGCGAGGGAGATAGGTAAGCACAAATTTATTATTTCAGGCTGAGATAAGACTTTGAAGATGCACTGAGTGATTGTGGTGAAGATAAAGATTTTCTTAGGTGATGAAAAAGAGGACAGCCAGCTAGGGTCTCAGGAACCAACTTACAGAGGTGGTGTGTTTACGCAGGATGATCTATAAGATGAAATATTAACTGAGCTTGATTGCTGAAAACAAGAGTGAGAGGCTTTGTCTGTGCTTTCCTGGGGGGATGACCTGGAAGAGAAGGAATGTAGCGGAGAAACAAACGCTGTTTCTCTTACCTGGTGGCTAAATATACAGGCTGACTGAAACCAGCTGATTGCAAATAAAGATGTCCAATTTGTGACACAGAGATCTGCCTAGGAAAAATGATTACAAAGGTAGTTGATCCTAGAGCCATGTAGAGAATCTACATGCTTGGGAAAATGTAAAAGTAAAAACCTTGCCCAGATGGTGAGAATGTTAGCAACAGGTCTGCACCAAGAAACATGGACCTTAGTAAAGATAGTTTAAAACAAGCTGACAAAGGAGATCTTTTTTCTTTTTATATGACAAATGTTTCAAACTTGTGTGAGTAATCTTGGACTTTTCAATAAGCTCAAGTGATATAAGGAATGACACACTCTTGCCTAATAGGTAAAAGAATGAAGTTTTAGAAACACAATCAATGTTCTCCAACCTGGATGGTTTATTTCACAATTTAAAGTTTAACATTAAACAAATATAACTCAAGTCACAATGCAATGATGATTGATGTTTTTCATCAACATCTAATTATCATTCCATCAAGCACCATTGTCAAGGCCAAGTAAAACAGAGTACGCATCTAGAAAGCTTATTCGCTATACCTTTTCAAACTGACTTGCAGGATATAAGAACACTGCATGAATTTCTGTCTTGTTTGTTCATGTGAGTGAAGTTCTACAAGTGAACTTGGGTGTTATGTTATCATCTGTGCTTTCCAAAGATTATTAAGTACCTTTGCTACCTAGAGTTAAAAGAAAGCCTTTTTGTTCTTTTAACTTATTCCATTAGAATAATTTGCATCTGTGTGTTCTCCATCTTTTGTTAGCTGTGAAGGCAGCCATTTAGGTACCAGGCATGATGTCAGGCTGTGGTGTGAGATCTTGTAGCAGGCGAGGTGAATTGAAGAGGTTTCAGGAAAACAAAGCCAAACTAAAAGCAACTCCTTAACTGGGCTTCAAAGGAAGCCATCACATTCAGGAACAGCTCCTCAAGAAAACACAATCACTTCCCATTTTGTTCCAGTGCTTCAAAAGAGAACTGATGGATGGCTAAGAGATCCCTGTGGTAAAAGCAGCCTCACATTCCCAGGGATACCTTTTGTCCCTGATCACTTTGCAAGCAGCTCCCTCAAAGAAGCAGAAAACTCCACACCCCTCTGACCTGCTCTCCTCTGGGGAGAAGGCAGCAGCTGCTTCACAGTCTGCAGATCCTTGCTGAGGAAGACAAAGAGCACGCCTCCGCTGTCTGAAGTTGAAGGAGAGCTGTGCATTGAAATGTAATTAATTGCTCAAATTGGAATTTGGCCAGAACCCCAAAGCAAACAACTTAGGCTCACTTAAGGGAACAGAGAGGGGGAGCTTTTAATGAATTCAGAAAAAGCCCTAAAAGTTATATCAAGATAGACAACATATCCTGTGTAGCTTATATCATCAGGGAGTGACATGGAGTAGAAGAGAAGGGAAAGAAATTGCGTCTGTGGGAATTCTGGCTGCCCACCATGTGAATGAAATCCCTCAGATGACTTTCCCTCACTTCTCAAAACATGTTTCAACCTGGAATAATAATTAGGAAGCAGAGCTGGCTTGAGTTTAATATTAATTTAATCTGAACCTCTGTTAAATTTACAAATTCCTATGCAGGACATTCCTAAGCAAGTTTCTGTTTAAATAGCTTATTTCAAAGCTTTTGAAGGATCTATAGGAATGTCAGAGGACCATGCCGAGGCCTGAGCCGAGGCCTTGCTAGTTCTGTCCTCTCCTGAGGGGCCACTTGGTACAGTCCACATAAACAGAGACAAAGGTGTTGCCTACCAGGAAAATTTCTATTTAATTCAATTTCACTGACGTTTGTGGGCCAAGTGGGTGCTAAGAGCTAGAAGGCATCATAAAATTGTCACAGACAAGAGATGTTAAAGGACCTCAGACTTTCCTGAAGGTAAAGGACAAAAAGACAGCCAGCCTTTACCTGAAACCAAATACTTGAAACCAAATAGAGGGATAACAATATTTCAATCATTAACTATAGAAATGGGCTGAGGAAGTACAACCACATGCATCAGATATAGTACAGAAGTTCAGAAACGGTACAGTCATGGGCAGAATCGTACACAATAATGGTTTGTCAGTGAGTGGGAAAGGCCGATTACTGAGGATCTAGGACAGGAGATGTATGAGAGATAAGAAATTTGGAGGTCATCATTTACTCTTTCAGTAAAGAAATACTGTGCAGTGAACATGAGCTTGACATCAGGGGTACAAGCAATCAGAACGATAGACGTTGCTGTTCCTGAACTAGTCCCAGGCCAATAGAGAGCAAGGCGCTGCATTATTGAGCATTATGCTAGTCTTCAGCAGCAAAATCAGAAGCCAGTTTTCAGATCAGAGCTCATTACTGTAGACACTGATGGGTGATGAATAAATAACTAGAAAATACAAAACTGTAAGTCTATTAGGTTACTGCTGTAGAGTGTTTTCAAAGTAGTATGTTTTCTCAAAGCTATCAAATTCTCTTGGACTGGTGAAGAACAGAGAAGGAAAGCAAAAGGTCTCCATTCTGAACAACAGAAAGTCATGTTCCAGGAAATGGAGATTTCTGTCCTCACCAATCTGCATATACAACAGCAGTTCCATAAGAT
Source organism: Dolichotis patagonum (assembly GCA_004027295.1). NCBI lineage: Eukaryota > Metazoa > Chordata > Mammalia > Rodentia > Caviidae > Dolichotis > Dolichotis patagonum. Next base: position 30,778 of record PVJX010010422.1, on the reverse strand, counting down.
CATATCGCCTGGAAATGTCATAGCTGGTATAGTTTGCAAAAGGACAGTATTGATCGTACAATGATGAATTGCCTAATGACTCATGTCTCAGAATATATTTCTATTGCTAAACATCTGCCTATCTGTATGTTTATCTGGCTTCCTTGTAAAGAAACCTACTTTGTCATGGTTGAACAGTAAAATTGCTCCATGCAGTGACTAAAATATCAAAGTAATACCATGTTCCAGGTTTACCACACATATATTTTATTTATTCTATAAACATGTATTAACCATCTACTAAATGCTGGGAACCATGCCAGGTCTCCTAGATGCCAAGAGGAGCATAATAAAAATTCTGTCCTCTAGGACTTGTAGTCTATTGAAGAAGACAGGTGAGTGCACCAGCTATGAGAAACAATATAATAAATACCTTTGCTGCTTTTTTTTAATCTTGGTTTTGATTTTGGGTTTTGCCTCTACCCCTCTGCTACTGAAATTCTGGTCCAGAACTCCCAAAGTAGAATCTGGCCAGAGCTCAGATTAGCCCATACAATCACAGTAGAGATTAATTGAAGAAAACAAAACAAAGCAAAACAAAAAAACATTTCAGAGTAAAATTGCATGTGAATATTCCAAGTTGTCTAAAAGCTAAATGGGATTCAAAGAGGAGAGAAGTCCAAAGGTTGCAACAACAACTAGATCTGGAAAGAAGTGAGGTGGTTACTGAAGGAAGGAGTCCTGAAAAGTGAAAATGTAGCCATTGATCTCTCACACTGTAGGGAAGACAGAGAAGGTAAGTTCTGAGTAGCCAATAGAAGGTCAGATAAAACAAGGGAATGGAGGACTTCATTTGTGGTGCAGCAGAGATAGGGAGAAAAGCTTCCAGAGTTCCTCAGAGAGTAATAATGATTCACTTCTCTAAGAACAAGCAGCATTTAACCAGATAGGAAAAGAAAAGCACATTCCAGATGGAAACACCCGCCTTCAAAGACACAAAGGCTGTCAAGACAGATCACAGGTGGCTCAGTGACTTCCTAGAGCAACTGCAGGAGATGAAACTAAAATCAAAGGAGTCATACTGTATTTTCATCTAGATTCCCCAGTGGAGTAGATACCGAGAAAGGAAGCTTCCTGTTTATATTCTTTAAATAGCAGATCTATAAATTGCAAACTTAAAGAATCCAAGGATATTACTGAAACTGCCCAATAAAAATTGTTTTTATTAACGCCTTCAAAAATTAGTTTCCTTTTAGTCCACCATAAGTCAACTAGAGTTATTCGTGGATTGCTAACTGCTCATTGTTTTCTTATTTTCTTAGTAAAATAGGAAATTTGTTTGGTTAAAAAACAAACACATTTCCATGTCTCCTGAGGAAATTACAGTCCCTTCTGTCATCCTAGCACTGAATCTCTCTTAAATTTTGCTACCAAGAGTCTTAAGTAGCATGGCTTCTATTTTCAGGTCTTCAACTTCTCTTATATTTATTTTCTAGAATTTCCTGAATCAGAAATTTCATAAGATAGACTCAATTGTTAACCACAAATTAAATATGTGCTACAAGATATTGCAGTCCTTTGCTGGCTAACATTTTGTTCATGACTGTTATAAAATTGGGCCCTAAGCACAACCATCTGACATCAGGTACTTCTTGGTTGCTGTTCCATTGCTTAATCAATTATTTGGGTGCTTGTGATAATGGTGTATAAAATGCTGATCTTAATTATAAAAATTCAACTTTGGGTTTATTCATCCCTAGATAGCATTACTTTTATGTTTATGAATTTTTTTAAACATCACCAAATGTGCAACAATATAAAGTTATTGATAAAACTTTCAGAACAGGTAACTGGGATCATTTAGGTTTAACAGGAGCCAAAACAGAGGAAGATGTTATACAGAGTAGGAACACTTTCATCAGGTATATTTATTGCTTGGCTTAGGTTATAGACTTTATTCTGGGTGAATTAATACTAATCCTTTAGTATTACAGACCACCTTTCTTACGAGAATACCAAGCATAGTGGACTTCTCTCAATTCATTTTGCAACATTCTCATAAAGCAAGAAGGGTCAGGGATTCAGATGTGAAAGCATACCAGACTGTTATGGATTAAAAACTGGTGGTTAACTTAACACCAGCTGAATTAAATTGTCATGGTGCTGAGTATAGATGGCCCACCTGAGGAAAGTTGCCAGCATAAAAGGAGACATGGAGAAAAAGAGTATAACATTGTGGGTTCTCCTAAGTGACGTTGTTTGGAGCCATTGGAGGAGCCACTGGAGCCATTGGAGGAGCTTGCCATGTCTACCTTCCCTGATGTGAATTCCAACGTTATCACTGGAGGAGCTCGGGACCTTGTCGCTGAGAATGACTGCGATTTGCTTTGGAGGAGCTCTGGTCCTTACTTTGAGCATTGGCTTCTAGCTCTGAAGGGGAAGATGGTGTGCTGTTTAATATCCAGGACTTTTGTCACATTGGCTTCCTGATATGCACTTAACTGTTCTCATTGTCAGAGCACCTTGGGATCTCATTTTTGCTGAGGATGGCTGCGGTACTTTTCAGGGGAGCTCTGGTCCTTACTTTGTGTGTTGCTTGTTGGCTCCACTGCAGAACCATCAACCAACTGGCACAGATCCTTCACCCCACTGGCATAGACTTTCTATCTTCCACCACTGACCTTTGTACTTTTCGAATACAGATCCTTAAAACCAACTTGCATGAGTCATTGTTGTGGGCTCTAGACCTTCAGTTGGACTCATGGAAGACACTGTCATGGGCTCTAGGTCTTCAGTTGGACTCATCCAGGACATTGCTGTGGGATCCGGACCCTCTGCCAAATTTTCTATGTCTTTAGTGTTGTGGACAGATTTCGTGCACTTTCTTGTATTTAACTCTGGGTGACCATCATAAAATAATGTTATAAATTCTGTGTCCTGTATGTAATTGTTCTCCTTGCAACCCCTGACTACAACACAGACACTGAGTGATAATCCCCTTGTCATAGGGTTAGCCTCATACAGAGACATAACAAGAAGGTGAGTCCTTTGACATCAGGGTCAGTATCGATGCCATCAGACTGGTGGTCCCCAAGGATGACCTGTGAAGGCTGTCCACTTATCTGGAGGCCATGAAGTGAAGGGCAGTGGTCATTCCCAGTCATTTTTCATGGATCCTTACCACTACTTCCTACAAGCAACATCTGGGATGTGACAATAGTTCTAATGTGGATGCTGGTGTGAGGTCTTTTATCTTTAAAAGCACATATAACAACAATCCTTACCCTGAACCTTTCTTCTTGGGCTACTATTCCATTTCATTTTTCCCCCATCAAAAACAAGATTGAGACATACTGGCTGTGGTGCTGGCACATCTGCAAACTAATAATTTAAGTATTTGTTCAACACTTATTATTACAGGTTGGCAGACAGATTTTTCTATTAGTAAAAAATATTCCAGGGAAATAGATACACTCAATAATTCACTTCAACTGGCTGACATGGGTTTAGTCCTTATTTTTCAGTATTATTTTTGAAAGAATTTTCCAAATCAGATGACTTCTTAGGAGGAATATTAAAGGATGTGAAATTTAGGCAGTAAAATAAATCACTTGTTCCAGTAAACAGCACCACACCCATGCATTATTCAGTTCACAATTTAACTGACTATAACTGTTGAATATAAGATTGTCCCATTTTCACATGTGTGCTACAAAAAAATGCTTTAAAAAAGAAAACAAAGTGACTTCAAGATATATGAAGGGAACATTCTAAATTGTCACTGGAAAACACTGAGCACTTTCGTGAGAAGAGCATGGGACTGGCAATCATTTTGCTATTAGGTAAAGAATCGCCATGAACTGTAAACTAGCACCGTATTCTGATTTTCCTCCAAATCTCTAAATCTTCAACTATGTTCCTTCTCAGATCTCTGGGCCCGCTTTCTAATTGCCTGATTGAGGAATTCATATGGAGGCCATTTCTGTACCTCAAACTCAATAGGTCCAAATGAACTCAATACTTTTTCAAAGTCTTATTGCCAATTAGGTCATGGGTCTCAAATTCTTTTCAAATCTCCTCCCACATTTCTGTGGTCACAAACAGTCATTGGTTTATTCATTCATTAAATAATTTAAGAGTCCCTGAACACTCTTCTGGGCAGTAAAAAGCAACCTTGTCAGAAATCACAGTTACAATTCGAAACCCATAACAATTACAAAAGCTACACCCTGATTATGTTACTTCTTCCCTGGATACCTGCAGTAATCTTTACAAATCCTTCTCTTTTTCTTCCATCTACCTCATTATTCTAGAGAAGATTGTGTTAAAGTTCTCTTCTCAAAGTCTTCAGTTACTGCATATAGCCAGTGAAGTACCAGCCCATAAACCAGCTCCATGCAGCCCCAGCAACTGCTGTAGAGAAGAAAGCCATGTTCAGGACAGAACCCCACCTGAGGTTTGAGGTGACAGAACTATTTCATGTACCTAAACTTCAGCTGTCTTACTTATAAAATGAGAAGACTTACATTTCGAAGGTCCTTCCCAATTTTAAAACTGTGTGCTTTGGGCAATATATATATATATATATATATATATATATATATATTCCAGTAACAGATTATTTTACTTTCCTATGCAAGTCCTTTTCCTCTATTTCTGCCTCCTTTTTAGCAAAAATATGCTTCTTCACTCTTCTCTTTCTCTCCCACATCACTCATATCCTTTATGGTTTTTTCCAAATGTTACCTGTCCATCTCCTGATTATGAGTGAAGTCTCCACTGATTTGAACCCTGATATGAATTTATATACTCCACTTTTCTTAAATCAAGTGTCTTGTATTTAAAATAGTTTTAGAACTTGCATCCTATAAGTCAGATGAGACCACATTAAGAAATGCAAGTTAATCACAAACTGTTATTTTTCCAAATAGCAATGTTAAATATATATATATATATATATATATATATATATATATATTCTCAGTAACACTGTCTGCTGTCAGTTTAAAGCTTGATTTATTGCAGATGAGTCTGGTCTGTCTGGGTGTTCATGCCTTCTTTCTTTCTATCTGTCTCTCATGCTCTCTCCTCCTTTCTCCCCAGGTACCCTCAGAGCAAAAAGAGATTATTAGAAACATGGATGCAGAGGAGGAAGGTTCCTGACCCATTTACAGTGCTGGTCTCCTCACTGAGCTTTGTGCACTTCATGCTGTCTTTACATGAGGGCTCCTTTACCCTCCACATCTGCACTGTGCTTCCCTGGCTTTAAAACACTTGCCTACACCTGCTACTGACACTCAGGATCCATCACATCTCTGGGCCAAGGCTGCCCATTTGAGCTTACCTTTGTTCTGTCTGTAAATCTGCTTGTGTCCCTTTTCTGGGCATGGGCATTTCTATGTCTCTATATGTCTTTCAGAGACCACAGGGAACTACAGTTGGAAGGGGACTCATCTTAAATCATTATTAAGTGAACAGACGCAAAAAGCCCCACCTATGTCCACATGAGGTTGTGGGGGTGCATCTAGAAACAAGCTTTAGAAGAAGCTTATCAACTAATATTAAATATATACTGCACTGCTTTGAATACAAAGGTTCTTCCTGCTTCATGCAACAAGCAAAGTAGTGAAGGTGGTCCAGTCTGGTGGCAGGAAACAGGAACCAAGTTCCTCTTCTTTTCTGGCATCAGCATCCTTGAACGTGATGCGTTTCCAGTCATCTTGTCTCATCTTAGATAAGAAAAGAATTAAAGAGTTTCCCTTACTGAATGTTTGCCTTTTTAATTCAGAAGAAGTATTATTAGTGCCTGTTTCATACATACTGTTAATTAACAATTTGATGCTACAAGTCCTCTCCCCTATCACTACAGTTGGGGAAGAGTTGAGTACAGTAAGTTTTCATGTTCTTGGTGTCATAATCAAAAGACACAAGAGGGGAAAAGGTGGTTAAAAAAATACCCTGACTATTTTTTGTATTGGTCAGAACATTTTTAAGTAAGGGTCTCAATTTTAAATAAGATAGTCAAGCAAATGACTGAACAGGGTATTGTTAAAGAACAAAATATTTGGATTGAAGAAAAAGTGTAGGAAATAATAATGTTGGTCTTGAAATATTTAAAGAGTAGTATAAAAAAGATTTGTTTTCTCTCATTCACAATGAAGTTCTCCAGTGAATGAGTCTGATGGGAGAACATTTTCCACTTATCTTAAGATTGTTCTCAAGAAAAATAAACCTAATCACATTAGAGGGGAAAATATAGTTATAGTAGCTCTCACAGGACCTCAAAGCCATCAGGCAGCATCTATCTCTTCTTGTCTTCCTTTCCTTCTGTTCCCTTCCAGCCACACACACAGAGAGAAAGACAGGCAGAAAGACAGACAGACAGACAGACAGACAGACAGACAGACAGAGAGAAGTCATGTGTACTGTACTTTCCAGCACTTGTCTCTGTACACACCAGTTTTCTGCTAGACTCCCTGTTTTGTTCATGATCTCATGTACTCCAAGGCCATTAATTCACTCAGTCAAACTGCTCTATCTCTAGTCTCAATTCCAAATTTCTAAGAGTAAAATATCGCACTTTATTCTGCATTAGTTTATTAGATACAGATTTTGTATCTTTCTTATAGAAGAGAAAAGAAAAGTAGGTCTACAGGATGACAGCAAAAGTCATATGTCTACTCTTGGCTCTGTCTGGTGTATCAAGATAAACAAGGATGCATGAAGCATAGAGCTGGTCTTTCTTAAACTGTGGCCAAGGCAAATTCATTTTTAAAAGAACATACAGATAGAAAAGAAACCATGGGCATCTCAAGTATTTCCAGTGTTTGCTCCCCATGCCATTCATCTTGCTCTCTACTGCCAAATTCATCTCTTTCAAAGACAGTACTGCTTGTGTCATGTATCTGTCTATTCTCAACCTTTCAATGGCTAGATTTTTGTATGTAAAACTGCTTACCATTCAAGGTCTTCTACAATATAGCCCTAATATATTTTTCTTTATCTTTTTTTCCCTATTTCCCTCTTTGCTCTAACTAAAAAGAGCTTTTCTACCCTTTTCTCTATAGTTCAGGTGACTACACATGCTGGTTTGACCAGAACAATCCCAACTTTGTCTGCTGCATTGGTGTAATTATTAGAAGTGCTCCCTTTACAGTATGTCCTCATTTAGGCTGGGGATTTAGCTCAGCAGCATAAGCACCTGACTGGCAAGCACAAGGTCATAAGTTCAACCCCCGGTAGCCCCCCAAAAGTCCTAGTTTATATGATAAAGAAATGGCCCTTTTGCCTAGACGCTCAACCTATTACCAGCTCTACATTCCCCAACTCAACTCTTACTCAATGTGCAGAAAGTACATTAATTTATTTTTTACACAGAGCATCCTCTGACTTAATATAATAAAGAAATGCTTCCATCCTTAGAACATGTTATTTGCTTCTGCCCTTGTTTATCCTTTACACTTTATACAGTTCATTATAACTGAAATGCCTGATGGTCCTTCTTTTTACTTGGGGATTCAGAATAATTTTGTGATTATCTTGCTTTGATTTGGAGATAAAACTAAACAATATATTCAGATGATCTGCACAGTTATCATATAGCAGGTACGTATCTTGAAAGCACAAAGAAAAACTGTGTTGTTGAGTAAAGTCAGTTAAAATTTGATATTTCACATTAACTCCTTGGCCATTGTATGAACCTGAAGTCATACCCTTGTTTTAGTTGCTGCCTGCACTTTCAGGTAGGTCTGTTAGTTTGGGAGAACGGCTGACATGTGAACTAGCCCAGCAGAGGTGGCAAGGCTGTGCTGGCTCTGAATGTAGTTCCTGCACTCGGTCATGGATCTGCTTACACTGACGGTTTTCGAACTTCTTGGAACCTGAGCACCACCAATGCACAGTCACAGCATGGGGGCCCTGAAGACAAAGAAGTCTGGAGTCAAGCTCCCAGCCTTGACACTTGTCGCTCTATGTTAAAGCTAAGTTATTCATTTTCTACAAGCCCATTTCTTCACACACAAAATAAGAATGTGACAGGGCAAATCCAACAGAGCAGTTTCAGAGACTAAAAGTCATAATGTACATAACCTACTTTGCATTATATGAGTCTATATTATACTTTTATCTTTGTATAATTCAAATTCCACAAACCTATGCATCTCTGGGAACCCATGCAGTAAAACACACCAAGCACTTCTCCCAAATGAAGTAGATAATATGTCTCACATGCATAGGTCCCACTGTTTAAAAAAAGAGAATAGATTGAATAGAATTAATAAAGTAAGAAATAATACAAAACTATTTTGAGTATAGTTGACTAACAAAGACTAACAGTGACAGTAACTGACCGGTATGTACAGGAACTGGATGTTAACAGTGGCCTCCACATTTAAAAAGAACTTGCCATTAGCAGTTCTGGCCTTCACCAGAAGGGCTTTCTGATTCCTAATGAACTCTTTAAATGTACGTCACCAAGTAATCTCTATGACCTATGTACTTGGCTCCAGTGGCCCCAGCAGGGCTGAAGCACTGAGACCAGCCTGGTTGCCACATCTAACCAAGTATTCTGGAGTCTTATATTGGATTGGACTACTTGCTCATGCATTGTGAAATAAGGAATTTAGGGTACATTTGAGGCCTAGAGCATCTAGGAAGTGCCAGATTAAATTTCAGATTGCAGCTGATCAAGAATCAAAAATTCAAGTACAAGCTCACAGCTGCCTGAGGGACCTGTGAGAGAAAAAGGCCAAAGCAGAGCCATGATGCATGATGCGCTGACAAGGAGCCAAATTCCTCAACTGCAGATGATTAGATCATCTGAACTCTTCGCTGAAAAGTGAACATGTTTTGTACATTACAGTCCAATCACACCATTTTTGCAAGGAGACTTGTTATATCCTTTACCTCAGGATCACACTGAATGTACAGAAATAAAGTCTGACTCAAATGTTTTGTCTTGCATAATATTTGGAAATGTCTTACACTTATTACATGCTCAAGAGTTATCTGCTAATCATTAACACTGTTCAGAACTGGTATATAGTTCTTCTCTAATGGCAAACACTACAGCCCTGGAGGTATTTAAGAAATATTTTGTTAAAAGTGTACTTGTTAATAAACCATAAAACATGTGTCAGTAAACCATAAAAGAACTAACCTTGAAGATATCCAAAACTGATTCAAATCCAAGAGTCACAGTGTCTATATTCTTAAATTAACATCTATAATTTCTGTGACAGTGAGAAGTTTTCATGAAGAGTAACTTAATTGAAAGTATTTTTGAAAACAGTATTCAAGAAACATTTTGCTTGATAGAACGCATTTTCTTAATTTCCTATGTATTTAAACAATCATATAATCACAACTATTCATTAGAACATAATTAAATAGCCCTATTTCCCTCGTTACTAATGTTTGCCAGGGTGCTATAATTATGTAACTAATTATGAAAGAGAAATAAATGACCTGGCAAACTCATGAAAATTATTATAGATATAGAGAAGCTCTACTTTGGAGGAAAGACATTAAAACAGGAAAGGGAAAAAAAGACAATAATCACATAATAAGATGGGAATATTACATAATAATGCATTATACATGAAAATGACTACTTTAATTTCCATAGAAATAAAAGAAGAATGCAATAAGATCTGCTCACCAACATAGAAGTCCAAGCGTTTGAAGATAGTTTATGTACTTTGTGTTTTTATTGTACTTCCAATTTTGGTTAGTTTATGGCTCTACCTCAAGTTTACTTTTATGGAGATTAATTTAATTTATGCATTATATTTTATTTTATGATATACTTTACAATAAGTAGATAGTAATTAAGGCAGCATGAAATCTAAGAAAAATGCCCAGAAACTAAATACCTTTTTAAAAATACATTCGTAAGAATTTAATAGCATTTGAACTATTTAAATAGCTTAAATTAAATTAAAGTTAATAGAGTTTAATTAAAGTTATACTTAAGGGAGAAATATTCTCTCATTTTAAAACAGAAAGTGTTGTTCCAGGGTCATGAACATTTTTTCCTTGATTCTCTGAGAAGAAATTGGTTTTTGTTATTAGAAATCTTCAGGGCTACAGTCTAGTCAGGGGAGAATGGATTAACTATACTGTGTGAAAGCTAGAGAATATTCCATTTCCACAAGGTGAAATGTTCTATGCACAGAATACCCCAGTGATAGTATGCAGAAATTGTTAATGTGTCAGGTGAGACAAAATGCTATTATTTTCCACATTTAAATCTGAAAATCAAAATTTATACTTAAGTAAAAATAGTTAAAGTAAAGTAGAAATAGGGAATAGTTTCTATAGCCATTACTGGGCAAGAAAACACCCAGGAATAGAGTTTTCTCCAACAAGTAAAGACTTGCTTCAGGCTTTTCTGTTTCTCATTCAAATTATATTCAGGTTCCTACAGTAGCCTGAAACCTGGCTGATGGTGTCATTCTGGCTTCTAATGGGGCTAACTTTTTTTTTCTTTTTGTAAATGGTACAATGACACAGGATCTTGCTGTGTTGTTGCCCAGGCTGGTCTTAAACTCCTGGACTCCTGGGTTTAAATGGTCTTCTCATCTCAGCTTGTAAGGAATGGGACTACACCTGAAGCCACTGGTAACCAGTTGGAGTTCAATGTTAATATCATCACATACACTATCAAGTTTTGTTTTTATAAACTTGAACTGGAATATTTTATCCTTAGTGTATGAATTAATATACGGCCCATGGGCCAAATATTCCATTTCCTCAATAAATCAAATACTAATTTTCTCAATAAATCAACTTCCAAATCAACAACACAATTTCTTTTAATTTTTCTTTTTATTCTAATAGATAAAGTACAAAAACTTTTAAAGCAAAAGTAAAGCCCAAATTAGTCACCCATATTACCTGTTTTAGGTTGAGAGGAAAGAAAACTATATAGTTATGAAATAGTAAAATAAAGAGTAGCCAATTGCATACTGATTATTTTTTGTTTTTTCTTCTTGCTTTCTTCCCACCAGAGTATGCTAACTTACACTGTCATTTCTATCAAAATAATAAAAGAATAACATAAAGTCTAACCATCTATGCATGGGGACCAAACTATCTAACTTGCCTTAGACTTAGGTTTGTTTGTCAATGTATCTCAGATTTTCTTTTGTAATCATTAGTGCAAGAAATATTGCATAGCACTTGGCACAGTGCATCTGTTTAATAATGAATGAAAAAACTAATTAATTACTAAAAGGATACAAATTTCAAATGTCTTCAGTCATTTCCTTAACTAAAATCCTAATCAAAACCAAATGCTTCTTTCAGTTTGTACTGTAGTCATAACAAAATAATTCTCTCACTTAAAAAATTAAAAAGCAAAAGAACTAACTTATTAGTCATTTTAAGTCTCTAGCGTTACACTTAAATTTTTTAAACAGATTTTAAAATAATAGTTTTAAATATTTAAAAAATATCATTTGAAATGTGATTTTATGATGAGTGGGTTCTATATATTATTCTTGGGCTTGCTTATCTACTTTTATAATATGAATGGTGATTAAAGTCACTTTTTATCCAAATTACAATCAGAAGTGTGGTAGAGTATTAAAGCACTTTAAGGAGTACAATGCTGATCATTCCTTTGATTCACTATGTGAATTTTGGCAAACTACGTAGCTTTTCTGGAACTAGATTTACCACTTGTATCAATTTCACCCAAGGGCTGTTATGAGGACCATATGAGATCGAGGTGTGTTAAAAGACACTCTTGTCAACGTAAGGCATTTCTGCAATAATTATGTCAGTGAACTCTGCAAGTTAGACAGAAATTAGCTAATGTCTTGAGGGTATGGGGTAATGAAAAGCATATGAGACTTACTACCATGAAACAAATATTCAGGTGTCAATGTCTCTATTTTGTGATAATTTTGAATATTTCTAGACTATTTTTTCACCATAGTGATGGTTTTGTGACTGTTTGTGACTATGCAAGAGACCATTTTAGCACTAAATTTAGTACCTAAATTTTCTTATCTACAAAGTGAAAATAATTTTGAGATCTAAAAAAATAGATATGGAGGTTTTTGCTACATATATATCAACTATTTTAGCTACATATATAATTTTTAGCAACCTAATTTATAATGAACATGCCAGAAACCACCTAAATATGTTTATAATTATTCGAAAACCAGATGGAGTTAGTAAATCTCATTAAGTTAATCATCTAAGTATATTACTGAATTTCTTTTCTTTTTTGGTGGGGGGTGATGGGGAGTGACAGGAACTGAACTCAAGACTTCAAGCTTGCCAGGAAGGCATCGTGCCACTGAGCTACATTCCTGGTCCATTACTAAATTCCTAACTTTAAAAATCATTGTATGTGAGAGGAAATAGACAGTTGAAGAAGTGAAACTGTGGTGACTTAATTACCAATTAACTGGTAAAGGCATTGAACAAGAGTCTGTTTTGTTAAATGTAGTCTTAGCAAATTGCAAGCGATATGACACATTTAGGTTGTGACATTGCAAGAAAAGGTGTCAAACTAGAGAAAAAGGCTCCAAGTAGATTTGAATTGGAAGAAAGACATAGAGAAAATTAAGGGGAGACTGGAACAAATCTTCTCTGTGAGGGAAAGTAACCCCACCTGCTACATTTCCTGGAGATTCAGGGCAGGACCGTAGGCCCTATCACAACCACTGTCTCCCACCACGAAGAACGCAGGATCCCCAGAGAAGGCAGCCCTGTGGCACTTACTGGCTATCTAGTTTTGCTCTAAATATTCATGGCTTCAGCCATGCACTTTGAAAGACCCATGTGTTTTTTCAACCCTGAGATCTAATCTCTTCTTGGAAGAGCCACAACCAGCAGAATGAGATTGCTTGACTGAGCGCAATCCTGGAGGTCCTTGACTAAGAGTTTGCTCTTTGGTGTAGGTCTTCTTGAATTTTCGTTCCTGTTCTGCAAGGGTATGAGTCCTTAAGGAAGTTACTTTGCTTCTCTGAACTTTGATTTTCATGTGGGTAAAGATATAATACAATATATGCTTCAGCAGTTTTTGTGAGAATTGACTGAGATTAAATTCCTATAACATGGTAAATTTAAAATAAACATTGGTGATTTTATTTTAAAAAATATACAAATAGCTTCCCTTTTGAAAGTATTTGCTCATGTGTTTCCTTATCTACTTCTTTAGCTGATCCCATAGAATTGGCCATTATTGGCACTACTTTGTACAGCAGAAAACTAAAGCACAGACAGATATCATAACGTACCTAAGGTTATGTAAGACATTGGCTGCTCCAGGCTTCTTGTACAGGTCTTTTGAGTCCAGAGCAGTGCAATTTGGCTGCATCATGCTAACCTTTGGCAGAAGAATTAACATTTAATATGGACTCTGTATTAAAAACTGACTAGATATTTGCATATGTTATCTCATTTAAGCTTCACAACCACTTTAAAGATATTGTATAAGTCTCCATTTCAAAGAAGTTAAAATAGCATGTGTGTGTATACACACACACACACACACACACACACACACATATATATTACTAGATAACTCGGGGAATATATATATATTCAAAGGTGGTAATAGTACCACCTTTGAATCCAATCAACTTTATATATCATCATTAAACAAAGCAATAGAAAACTACACAGGAGCAGAGTGTCTGACAGTAACGTGATCATCCAAGTAGTAACGTTCAAATTCTTTATATCCAGAATCATGAGTGGTGGAAGAGGGCATGGGATAATATCCATACTTAGAAACCCTCCTTCATGAGTTAGTGTGCCAAGGTATTTTATCTTCATAGCAATCTCAAAAGGTATATGTTATTTCTCTCATTGAAGCTGAGACCTGAAAACAATTAGTTTTCCTTACAATTACAAAGCTGATAGCAAAGTTAAAATTTTGAAGCTCTTGGGTGTTCTATGGCTAGGCACTACAGGCTTTGAGTAGAGCAGAGAGGAGTTTAGGCATCATCACCTTTAGTGCTCTCCCTTGCTTATGAGCATGCTGAGGCTGGAAAATCCATGTTTATCCTCACAGATAGAATCTACAAAGAAGGTAAGTTGTCCAACCCTCCCAGCCCATTGATGCTTTGTTCTACCTCATCATGAAGTGTAAACATGACCTTTGCCCCATGGAGCTTACACTTTGGTTGGATAAACATTTAGAAAGCAGCACAAGTGAACATGTACTAAAAGCTTCATCCCGTTCAGAGGAGGCATGCTTCCAATATATTAAAGAGAAGCTGAGAAAAGAAGAGCCAACTGGTTAGAGACTTTCCACTTCAGTGCATTTAAGAAGCACAAAATGAAACACACTTAAAATGTGGATTCCCAGGCTGCTGCCAGAAAGTCACAAGTCAGCAACCTATATTTTATGTTTTTAAGGGCTCTGATTCTGAAGCATATGTTAAAACCAATTGCTTTGAAAAACAGGAAATTTGTGTTTTTCAGAAATTGGGTGTGTAGAGCAGAGACCATTAAGGAACATTTTGGAAACTAGGCAAAGTCATTTCCATTTGGGAGAGAGATACATACATTGAACCAGTGAGATCATGGACAGAGTTCTTCTTAAGATAGGGAAGTGGATGAACAAGTGTGTTTCAAAGGCGTTTCAAAAGAGAAATTGGTAGAATTGTGACTAGTGAGCTTATAAAGTAGATGGGTGATGCAGGAACCTGCAGAGAAGTGCATGGGCCTGGCCATGGGCATACACAACTACTCAGAGCTAAAAGCTAATAAATCGAATTTTCATCCTGTACTGTGGCAAAGCTAAAGATTCCTTACGAAACATGGAGTCCTAAAAGACGTCAAGTGCTCCTTTCAGCGATTTCAATGTGAAAAAGGAGGCCAAACCTCACATTCCTCCTGGCGTCCTGAAAAGAATCCTTTTAAGAAACACAAATTAGAAAATGTTTTGCTGATATTTGATCTCACCCAAACCAGGAGGCCCATGGTTTGGCTCAGAAAATGTTGAGTATTTAACTCTTCTCTAGCAGTTTTCTTCATACCTCTTCATTTTCTTCAAGGACAGAGCAGTGAAAAACTAATGCTGCATATTCAGAAAACTATTCTCCAAGTATCTTGAAATGCTCAACTAGAATTTTTTTTTCAACTAAAATTTTTTAAAAATACTTTTTTATTTTTAAAATAAAGCTAAGGGAAAGATGAGGCACTAAAACTGGATATCAAGAAGTCCCAGACTCCAATGGATAATCTTGCCAAAAAAAGGAGAAAAAATCAAGAAGACAACAGTACAACTCAAGTAGTTTCAGTTAAACCAAACAAACCACAAATAACTCTAGAAAGTTTCCCAGTTAATTTTCTAACTAAAAGATCCAGATCTTTGAAGGTTTTTTCCATTAACACTTAAACATTTTCACAGGACATCAAAATCTATGTAACGCTTAAAATGCAATCTTAAATGAAAACCTGATGCTTAAACTGAGTATGTGTATGTGCTTTCTTAAGTAGTTATCCATTACAATTCAGTGCATAGAAACTGTAAGAATTGGGTTTTAAAAATAAGGGGGGGAAAGCATTTTAAGTGAACTGCAAAGTCTAAATCACTAGCTAGAGCATTAATGAAAGTCTGTGGACCAGTTCTGCTAATGTATGAACTTTGCCCTTTTAAAGTTAGATTTCTCCATGATCATTGTATACTTTACATATGAATATTGGTGAGTTTATTGAGAACTCTAGGCCCTGTATTTAAAAGGGAGATGCAATTTAGTTGTTTTCATGTAGCTGATTTCAGTAAAATAACCAAAAAGTTCTGTAAAATGAACTGGTCAATTTGAGTTCACATTAAGAGAACTTTGATCATTTCTCCAAATCATCAAAGAAAATAGTTCTATGTGATTAACTGGTTAAATGGGGTTCACAGTAAGTGGAGTTCAGATAGGCTAGATGAAATGTGAGGGAAGGTAGGAATATAATGATTTTCCAGAGTGAGAAGAAATTATGCATGTTTCTAGAATTTAATTTAAGTAGTATAATGTCTAAATAACAAATGCTGTGGAAACATAGAATCATAAAAGGGAAAGTTTCACTAGGCTTTGTCTAATAAATAAAAAAGAACTAGCTTGATAAGGCGGGTAGTTTTCATGACAAGGCATTCTTAGCAGGTAGCAAGATATAGAAACGATTAGAGATATAGAAGCCTGTGCTATTCGGGGAGTCATTACTGTATCTATCTGGGAAAACTAAAGGGTATATTAAGATCACTCCCAGAGCAACCTTAGGAGGAAAACAAAGCTAGGTTGGATTGTTAAGGGAGATTTCTGACAATCTTGTAAAGGGTAAGAGCTATTGACCATTCTTAGATAGGGGAGTAGGCCATAAATTTTGGATTGTAGAAAAAGAATTTTCACCTGTGTAAAAAGAATGGGTAGGGGAATGATGATTTAATTTAATTAGAAACTAGTGTAAGGTACAGATATAGGTAGGGAGGCAGATAAGCATATGGAATAGAAACCCAAGAGGTCCACTGAATCACACTGGGGAGTGGGATAAGGACATGCTTCCCAGCTTGGTTGCTCAGTGGACAGCCTGCTGTGTGTCTATTAAGGAAGAGCAAAGAGCTTTCCACATGTATCATCTTATCTCTAGGACTACCTTAAGCTTCAACTAAGACATACGATATCAAGAGTGTCCATATCACAGAAGAATATATTCCACAGCCACTGATGCTGCTCTAGGTGGATAACAAAATGTACCAGGAGATTCATACATTTTTAGAATACATGTAATACATTCCTACCCTTGTCTGGGATGGCGTAGAGTTCTTTGCTATGAAAGATGTGATGGGGACCAGGAACTCACGTGCTCTGAGAAGCTCAATCTTTGTGAAGTTAAATGGTTACTTGAAAGATCCTTTTATAAGGCCTACCTGTTACTATTACTCAAAATATGCAGTTTGGTGGACAAATAAAATCAGGGATTTTAGCGATGAGTATCACACATAGGAATTGTTTTAAGAGAGGTTCAGAGTATCAGTGATGCCAAGAAAAAGGTAAAGAACACTCAGTAAGTCAGAAAATAATTTTTAGAAGTAAGACATATAATGATTTCAAATTGAATAAATGGAGAGATTAGAATAGAAGATCACCATAGTCAGAGAGAGTAGCACAAAGACCCAAAGCTGGAACCTCTTAGCTGCTTAAGGGAGTTTAAGTATAAAAGAGAAAGGGAAGCCTAAACTAGGACTGCAAACTAGAGATAAGGAAAGAAGAACGTTACAAGGTTGGGCCCAGAGAAATGTGGATGGGGGAACAAAATAGAAATAAATACCACATAATAGGAACCTTATGTTCATGAATTTCCTGTGCTCAAACTTCTCCATTTACAGGATAGAAGAAATACCTCATGCTCTCTTTCTTTCCATAAATAATTGTGAATTTTCACTCTGTTCCCCCAAACTGAATAGAAATCCAGATATATTATTACAAATTCAAAGAATGATAGCTAATATTTATTATGCTAGGCATTATGATAAAGAGTTATCTCACTTAAATAACACAATTTTTTGAGACAAGTGGTAGTATTCTTATTATTAGCCAATAACTGGGAAGCCAGAATTCAGATGCCAAATACAAAACTAAACAAAAAAAGATTTGTGCTCTAGATACCTGATTCCTAAAAGAGTTCCAAACATGTTAAATAAACTAAATAAACATCTTATTCTACTAAGCTCAGAAAAATATTTTACTTCCTTTCAATCAGTCATAAGTTTCTGACAGTCTTCACAATCAGAATCAGTGTAGCATAATAGTGAAAATTCCTGCCTGAGCCAAAGTTCCCAATGGCCTCGGAGAATTAGATAATCTCTTTACTAAATGCCATCATCAAAAATATATTATGATCCACCCCCCCCAAAATGCCCCACAATACCAGGAAGGAATTTTCTTTAAATAAAAGCACAGAGATTAAAATAAGCATATTCTTGAAAATATCACAAATTTACAAAGGTTTTATTTTTCCTCCACACACATAAAGGCAAAAAATATATTTTACCACCCTATGACTCCAAGAAAAAGTAATTCTTTGAAATAGAGTATTTCTATGTAAAACTCACATAAGAGTAATAGTTTTTTTTCTTTTTAGGCTTTTCTTTTCAGTTTTTAAAAATAGGTTATTAGTATGTTTCCAATACATGATTAATCACATTCTTTATGGTGAGTTGGCACATGTACCTGAAACACTTTTTTTCAACCCCTGTCATCTCCTCCTTATCCCTTTCATCTTTAACCATTTTTGTGTGTAAGAAAAACCTATTTCCCTACTTACTGTATTTTATTTTTGTCTTTATTTTGGAAGGTTTCTCATATTAGAGAAGTCATGAGTCTAGTTTACTACACTTTGCATGGTCTCAAGGTCCACTTCTTTTTCTGCCAATGACTCTAGCTTATTCTTCTCTATGCCAGAATAGTACTCCATTATGTATAAATATTGTATTTTCTTTATCCATTCATCTGCTGATGAATATATAGGCTGCTTACAATATTTAATTATTATGGCTTATGCATCTACACACGAGTATGCAAGTATCACTATCACATCATGACTTTAATTCTTTTGTGATGATACCTGGAAGAGTATCCTGGGTCGAGTGGAATTTCTAGTTTTAGTTCTTTGAGGAATGTCCATACTAATTTCCTTAATAGTTGGATTTTTTTCCTTAATGGTTGTACCTGTTCATATTGCTACCAAAAAAGTAGAAGTTTTCCTGTTTCCCTGAAAATTTGTCAGTACTTTTTATTTGATTTCTTAAGGATGGCCAATTTTTTTGGAGTAAGATGGACTCTTGGTATGATTGTAATTTGCATTTCTCTGATTCCAGAGATAAAAAGTATTTTTTCATGTATTTATTGGCCACTTCTTCTAAGGACAATCTATTCACTTATCTATTTTTAAAAGAGGTTTGTTTAATTTGGCACATTTGTTTTTCTGGGTGTTTGTTTGTTTTTGTTTTTGGTCTGTTTGAGACAGCGTTTCACAATGCAGGTTGGCCTTGAACTCAATTTGTAGCCCAGATTGACCTTAAACTTGCAGTGAGCCACCATGCCCAGCCTTTGTGCTCTTTGTATATTCTAGATATTACTTCTCTAGGAGGAATAGCTGGGAAATTTTTTTCCCCATTCTATAAGCTATTTCTCCACTTTATTTGTTGTTTCCTTTACTTGAAGAAGCTTTTCAGTTTCATATAATTCCATTTGTTGATTCTTGGTACTGTTTCTCGCACATTTAGAGTTATATTCAGAAAGTTCTTGCCTAAACCTGTGTCTTCAAGACTTTTACCTACTTTATCTTCCAGCAGATTAAGTGTTTTTGTTTCCACATGTAGAACTTTGATCCATCTTGATTTTAGTTTACTACATGGTGAAATATATGGGTTTGGATTCAATCTTCTGCACATGGATAGCATCATGTGACTTTTGTCCTTGCTTCTGCATATGTGATGTGTTACATTTACTGATTATTGTTTTTGGACCCTACTTGAATCCCTACATGAAGCCTACTTGGTCATGATGTATGATCTTTTTTGATGATTTATTGTGTTCTGTTTGCCTGTTTCTAGCTGCAGATTTTTTGTATCTATATGTATTATAGAGATTGACTTCTAATTCTCTTTTTAGGTTGGATCCTTTACTGGTTTTGGAATCGATAATATCAGCTTTCAGGAATGACATTGTCAGTATTCTTTCACTTTTAATTTTCTTAAAGATTTTTTTTAAAAAGAAAAAGAAAAAGACTTTAAAGAGTATTGCTGTTAGATCTTCCCTGAAGACTTGTGGAATTCAGCAGTGAATCCATCTGGTCCTGGACTTTTCTAAGTTGGTAGAATTTTTATTACTGCTTTAATTTCATTGTCTTTTATTTGATTCACTTGGAGTTTTTATACCATCTTAGTTCAATTTTGGTAGTATATATGAATGTAGGAAAGGTCCATTTCTTGTGAATTAGCCAATTTGTTGGTATATAAGTTTGGAAAATAGTTGCTAGTAATTTTCACAATGTCCTTTGTGATTTCATCTTATTCATTTCTAATTGCATGGGATCTTTTTTACTTTTCTGGGTAAGATTGACTAAAGGATTGTCTATTTTCTTAATTCTTTCAATGAACCAGTCCTTTGATTTAATCATTCTTTGTATTGTTTTTTTTTTTTGTCCCAACTTCAATGATTTCTGCTCCAATTATTAAAATTTCCTTTCTTGTATTACCTTTGGATCTGAACTCCTCTTGTTCTTTTGGAACTTTAAAGTGCAGCAGTAAATTATTTATTTGTGCTCCCACTGTTTTCCGATGTGGTATGTCTTACTGTTCCATATGATAAGTTGTTTTTCCACATTTAGAAAGTTTTCTTCTATTATTTCAGTAAACATCTTTTTTACGAGAGTTATGCTGTCTTCTGACTTTTCACTATTTCCAATTAATCTTAGATTTGTTATCTATTCATATTATCTAATCACTGTTGCATCTTTTTTCACATTCTCTTGATATTTTTATGATATCTCTTATTAAATGGTCACCAATAACAGCCTGTCTTCTAGTTCTGATGCTCTGTTCTTAAAAATGGTCATGTTTGCTGCCCAAACTTTTGATAGAATATTTAATCTCCTGAATTTCTGTTTGGTGCCTTTTTGTAAACCCGAACTATTTTCTATGCTTCATGTTTTGTATCATTTTGTTTACCTCAGATCACTTTCTATTAGTGTCTTTTGTAGACTTCCTGATGATTTTATTAGGCCCAGTATGTTTAGTTACATCTTATTTGAGCTCACCAAGCACTATATGTACCTGTTTTGTTATTACATCTATTTTCCTTGCAAATAATTCAACTATTTGCTTTGATTGCCTCTCCTTCAGTGCCAAATGCATCTGTTTTGGAGTAGGTGGGAGTTTTGTGAGGCATTGCCTTGTCTTCCTGAGTTTCTGTTTTGTTCATTTGTGTTTTGAGCTGAAGCTTGCAGATTGATTTTAAAGGAAAGCTTTGTTGCTTATAGGGACATCTCTTTAGTTGATGCCTGCTCTTCATCAATGCTGTC
Organism: Dolichotis patagonum; assembly: GCA_004027295.1. Taxonomy (NCBI): domain Eukaryota; kingdom Metazoa; phylum Chordata; class Mammalia; order Rodentia; family Caviidae; genus Dolichotis; species Dolichotis patagonum. The sequence goes on along the minus strand of PVJX010010422.1, from coordinate 9,757 downwards.
TGGGTGTGGCTAACTATTGGTCATTGTCTCTTTCCCAAGATCCAATCACCTCCATTCATTTGAGAGGAGAGATTGTGGCATATTTGGCTCAGTACTGAGTTTCCTGGGAATAGACCACAATAGTGTTAAGGACACAAAGACAATCCAGACGTTGGCATTCAGAGAGCACCAATTATTAGGAGTAGTTGTTTCACCTTGGCTATAGCAACAAAATCAGCAACAATAGTAGCATCAAAGATGAATTGGAGGGCTGGGGATTTAGCTCAGCGGCATAAGTGCCTGCCTTTCAAGTGCGTGGTCACTGGTATTGATTTAAAAAAAAAAAAGATTAATTGGATGTTGATACCCTAAAAACCAAAGATGTAACACCTTTATTTACAGAAAACAGATCTATAATTACAGAATAAACCCTGAAACAAGCCAAATATTGACTACAGTAAATATCTAAGTGGAATGACTTTACCTCCACTACTTTACTAGTAGAACAGTATTCAATAATAATAGCATAACATTTACTAACTATTTAAAGATTCATAAAGTTTTACAGTTATATAAGCAAAGGAAGAGGGTGGCGAATTAAAAAAGAGAATTAAAAAAAGTAAAATTTGAAAGATTTATCAATAGAAAAAAGATAGGGGCTCCTATTGTACAGTAGACAGAAATCCACAGTAGTATAAAAATGTCACAAAAGAAAATGAACAAGAAGAAAGAAGATAAAAAGCAAAGACAATAAAAGAAAGATAAAAATTAAAAGAGGTAAAGAAGTTAGAGAGAGAAGAAAGTAAAGACAATAATGGAGAAAACCATAGCTCCCAGCCCCTCAGCCTCCATGCGTTGGCTCATCGGTGATCCAGTTGGTGGCTTAGTTCTCATCTCTGATGCTCTACACGAAAGAGAAGTAAAACATAGAGCCAGCTTGGAGTTGTGGATGGTCACCGCTGGGGGTGATGCATGGCGACAGCAGTTGCTTGGTAGCAAAGCTTCTTTTAAGGCTTTTAAAGACAATCCATCCATCTAAATGAAGCTTTACATCCCATGTGGAGGCAGAATTAACAAAAGAAAGAAGTTTGGGGGTAGTAAGATAAGTAAAATGCCTTTACCAAAACCCACCTGCATGGACTATTTGAATTGAGCACTGATTGTAAGACATTCAAAGGAAAAGTCTCACTATTAGAGAAGCAGTAAACAAAGAGATAAAGAGTGGTAACAATTGCCCTGCCCTTTTTCTATATATTTCCCACATTTAATTTCAACCTTCTTACATTTTTTTTTTCCTCGAATGTCAGAGCTGTCTCTAAAAGCAGTGAGCCTGATAAATAAAACACCACTGGGTCTGAAAGCACTAGTTTCGTGGACAACATTTAAATTGTTTCCATGTGCTTCTGCTTGTGCTGAATCAATCATCATGATCAGTGTATTATAATTTTCCCTGACTAAATCAGTCTCACCCCTATGCTTTTTCCCCAAGGAACTCAATTTCCCTGCCTCCCTACTTTTTTTTTCATTTCTTATTAACTATAATACACAGGACAAAGTAAAACTCAGAGATTCTAGTTTTTAACTATTGGAAGGCATCTATTCCAATGAAAAGCTCACATTAGTATATTTTATCCCATATTTCCATTCTTTTTTATGAATTTCATAGTTCAAGTTTTGAGACAATAAAACTCTCAGTATTAAAAAAAATTTAGAGTGTGAAACAATTTAAGTCTATCACATATTATTTTATTTTTCTACAACTTTCACCCTTCAGGTATTTGACATAGGACATGGAAAAGGAAGAATACACTATTTAAATTCCAGTTCTGAAACCTATTTTTTTCCTCTCATCTCCATAGGACACTGAGAAGTTGGCAGTGGTAGGTATATCAACAAACTCTTGATCTTACAGTCTTTTGAACCAAAAGTCTTTTACTTTTGTTTTAAAAGAATTGAGAACTATTGTATACATGTGCCAATTCCCCCCAATGAATGTAATCATTGTGCATTACAAACATTACCAATATGCAAACTTATAAAAGAAGGAAATAAAAGGAGATCAACCATGAAAAGTTTCCTTTAATAGATTATGTACTCATTGATCTAGTTTCTTCTCTGCTATTAATTTTTAAATTTTTGCTGAAATATTTTATAGCAAATTTTATATATGATGATATTTGCCCATAAATATTGCTTTCTTTTTGTTTGTTTTAGAGACAGCTCTTTAATACAGGCTGGGCTTGAATTCATTATGTAGCCCATGCTGAACACGAACTTGCGGTGATCTTCTACCCCAGCCTCTTCAGTGCTGGGATTACAGGTGTGTACCTCCACATGTACATAAATATTTCAATGTACATATCTGATGGATGTTGCATAATCACCAATGCCATCAGAATATAATTCTTTAGTGCCAAACTTGATTGCATTTATTATTAAATTCACCTGCTATATCTTACTGCAGTGTTTGCAATTATTATAGCAGTATTATTGTCTATGTGTAAACATTTGGCCTGAGGTACATGTATCCTCTAAGTTTTAATTCCACTGACTGGTAAAATCAGTTAAAATCTACATTCAACAGTTTTTTCTTTTGATTGTTCCTGCTATATATTAACCGGTCATTTGTTAAACCTCTATAGTTCAGTATTTAACTTCAAAATAAGCATCTAAATGAATATACCTTGGGCCATATTAACCTCATTGCAGTTGTTAACTTCAGCCAGTTAGTAGTTTAAATCTCAATAATCCCATCTGTAGTATAGGGATAAATATGCCATTATAGTACTTAAGAAATTTATGAGTTTAATGTAGATAAAACATCTGCCATACAATAAGTGCTCAATAAAGTTTCCTCCTTAATAAATTTTTAATCAATCAGTTAAAACCAACCTAAAAATCATCCTTGGTTCATCATATGCCCTTTAGATAGTTTGTATATTTCAAACACTGTCCCATTTGACCTTCAATAATGTATGTCATCACTGAAAAAATTTGTAATATTTTAACTTTTTCATTAGAAAGCTATATGAATTTGCTTGTTTTTATATCATATAATAAAAATAACTGGCAATCTCAGCTTTACTTGGAATAAATTTATAAAATAAATCCTCTCAGTCTTATTTGACATGTGGTTTGGAAATTAAGAACTTTGCATAATTGTTAGTATTATCTTCAAGTTTACAAATGAAGAAAGCAGAGCTCAGAGACATGATATGGGCTGGAAAAAGAGATTAGGACACTTAACTCTTGTCCTAAATTAAATACATTCTAGTTACATTCCATCTTGAACAAATTTTGGACTAGTGTGGAAAATATGGCTTTATCTCAGAAAAGTAGGAGAAAGACAGTCATGTATGTATAGACACTGTATCATTTTACTATAGTATATTGGAATATTAAAAGTTAATCATTAAGTCATGATTAAATTAATGTGATGTACCAATGACCTTGTGAAAAACAACATACACAAAACTCAGCTGTTCTAATATTCCCACTGACTGTTTTCATGACTCCCTGAAACTCTCTTTGTTGATGAAGACACTTTTTAATGCAGCGAGGTTGAGGATTATTGATCTATAAAAGTCTTTATGACTCAGTTGCTGTGGAACTGTCTACCCGAGTCTCCGGGGTATGATTTTCCAGCGACGCCACGTTGATTTCTGGAAATTTACATGCTGCTATCTGTTTGACAATAAACTGCTGCGTAAATCCCTTATGCAGGACATGCAGGACCCTTTATAATCACAAGCCATATATCTTAACAGCCAATTTATCTTTTTTTTTTCCTTCCAAAAACTGGCCTACATCTCTGCAGAGGTCATTTTTAAATAGGATGTATTGATTCTGCACGATGCAAACAAATTTTCTTAGCTTCAAATTTCACCCCCAAATACCACTGCCTATGCTACTTATCTGAGAAACTTACAAGGCACTGCTTTTGATAATTTTTTTTCTTCTAAAGGAGGAAACACATTTTCAAAGTAGTCATAAGGCTATAAACTCCAAAGTTACGCTATCTGGGCTCAATCCTGGCTCTGCTGCATCCTTCCCTGAGCTTTGTATTCCTTGGATGTAAAATAAGGAAACGTAAAACTGTTCCATAAGAACACTGAAATTTCTGAAAGACTGCTTGGTGTATAACTTCACAATAAACATAAATCATTGATGTTATTAATATATATATATAAGGCATCTATCATATTATAAACATTTGAATGCCTACTTTGTGCTAGGGCCTTTCAATGTATTTTAATCAATTTTCACAGTAACATTTAAATACAATGTCTTCTCCTCGTCTTGCTAATAGACAGAAACTCAAAGGAGGTATGTAAATTGCCCAAATGCACAGCCAGCCAGCGGCTCAGCCGGGAGTTGGCTGAAGAAGCAAGGATCATAGCTGCTCACCACGGCCGCGTGTTTGCCCTCCAGGAGTCTGCAGACGGCTTCACGATGTGCTTAGGTTACTGTACAAAAGTTTGAGATTTTTCAAAAAGGCGTTTTAAATATTAGTTAATAACAGTATCAGAATTATTTTTAAATGCATCCACAATAACTGCTAATTATCCTAATTATGGAAACGTTTTAATAAACTTGTGTGGTTTTGCTTGTGGGAGCAAGCAGACATAAGGTAGATGAACCACAAAACTCTCTGGGGATAAAGGGAGCTCATAGATCAGTGAGTGTAAGATTACGCTGTTCCTGCCTCAAGGTCTTACAAGATGCTACTCTTTCTGCCTGTCTGCGCCATTCCTTCTCCTGTATTCTCACATGAGCTTTTTCAATGTTAAGCTGTACGCTAGTTTCTCATTTTCAGAGGAACTGTGCTGACCAACCTGTACACTCATCTCTATTAATTTTTATATTCTTACCCTGTTTTTCCAGCCTGAAATCATTCCCATAACTTTCAGTTTAATAATATATTTATTTGCTAGTTGAATACCTGTTTATAAATATAAGACCAATGAGGACATAGACTGTAGTGAATATCCAGATACAAAGTAAATAATGAAGGAGTGAACAAGTGATTTACAGATATTTAGATTTCATCTCATGTATCTGCTTTTTGATCTTAAATAGATGACTTCTCATTTTCAAATATAATCCTCCACTCATGAAATTCTTGGTTTTTAAATGCACTATTATAGCTTTTAAAGAAACCATAATGCTCTTAGATATGCAGCACTATAAAACATTTTTAAAAAGAAAAGAAAACTATCAATTAAACTTCTGCTTTATATATTTAATCACAACAACTAGATTATTTTCCTTTACAAATGTAAAGTATAAATTGCACATGGTAAACTAAATGTGGCAAAGTAAATATTACAAATTATTGAGAACAATAAATTAATTCTGTAGTGTTTGGGATGACTCAGCCACACATCTGAAGCATTTAAAACATTCAGTACATGGTAAACTCTCCTCAAATTTATTTTTTTAAATGATGCTAATGATGGGTTTTTAATTACTATAGAGTTACTAATGGTTGGCCTCAATGAATAGTGGTGAAAAATTACCAGTGCTACCTAACAATGTTTTGCATTACATAACTAGTTTGTGAATATTCATTGTTGCTCCTGTTTGCTGCAATTAAAAAAATAGTTAAATTATAATCAAAGAAAAATATTGAACTCTATAAAGTTCATTGTACTTACATTTTGTTTGCTTTTAAATGGTAGCTTTCATGATGATGTATCTTCTCTTGAAAAATAAAAATAAGTGGACAAAATATCAGTGCTACTACTTGGGCAACATCCTGAAATAGCACTATGGAAGAACAGGCATATACCATTTTATAAAGAATTATGGCTCCTTTCAAATGGATAAAGCATCACTCAAATTACAAAACAAATGAACAGAAAATGTGTTTCTGTGTTCCAAACTTTGATTTATATCACTTTCTGAAGAACATATCAATTGGGTCAGGCATTCTGACACCTGCCTTGGAAAGAATCAATATGATGTGGAGGATGAAGGATTGTTGGGCTGATTTGAGCCACAGGAAGTGATAAAACTACCAATTCTTAGTAAAGCTCCTAAGCTTTTCTCAAAGAGTATAAGGGAATCTTTCAAGCAATAGTGATTTGATTTAAGAAGAAAGAAATACTAATTGCTGATTTGATATATACATATACAAGTATCAAAGTATCATGCTGTACCATATTAGTATGTACAAATATTATGTGTCAACTAAACTTATTTTAAAGATAAAAGAAATAGTGTTTTAGGTTGGCAATAGTAAGCAGTCTCCTTTTTACTGAATAATGCAGAATATATTTACTCTTTAGGTAAAGTATATGGCAGACTGGCAAATATTTTAAGGGTTGGTATCATATTAAGTGTCAGGAAAAAAATAAGAATGGGCTAGAGTTAGATTTCCTGGGTTAAAAGTGAACATTCCAATTGGGGTCTAGTTATGGAGAGTGTTAAATATTTAAGACAAATATTTTGTACTTTATCTCCCAAAGAAAAGAAAAATTACCTAGGGAAGTTGTTGGTTTGGACCTAAATCACAACTGATGAATAATGAGCGGACAGATCAGGTCTATCTTTTTAAAAACATGCACAAAGTATTTAACAAAATAAAAATTAAGAAACACAAGGCCCAGAATCTTTAGCACTGAAAGCTTAATGAGCACTGACCATAGTTTGTAGTTTATACCCTCGGAATCTCAGTAGTTTCCTAGCAATCCCATTCTCCTCCAGTTGACCTGCAACAGAGTGAGGAAGTGGCTAGGAAGATGAATCATAAGCTAAACACAAAAATTAGTTTCTCTAAGAATGTAAAAATTGTGACAAGAAAATAAAGTCACAGTGGAACTCATTTTCTCTCTCAAGATGAAAAAAGAAGAAAAATCTAGAACGGAGATTGAAGCTGTTACAACAAATGCGTAAGGGACAAAATGCAGCAAATGCATGCAGGACAAAAACATTTGGATAAAAAAGTGCATCGATATCAAATGATACAGTATATACACTTGTAGTAGACCACATAGGCAGAGGTCCACACTGCAGCAGCATGTGATAATCCAGGACTATGTTTCTAGACACAATTTCAAACTGCATATTAATATGGTAAAATCAGCACAAACTCCAAGTGCTATAGAGTTCTAGGTAACAGAAACAGCTTGGAAGTAACTGACTGTTGCAGCTCAGGACATGGATAAATCTAGTATAGGTCTTATTCATCTACATCAGTGCTGTCCAAAAGAAAAGTACTGCAATTTGTGTATGCCATTCAAATTCTCTAGTAGTCATATTTTTAAAGAAAAAGGTGAAATGGAATTCTGATAAGTATTTTTTTAGCCAATACATCCAAAATATTGTTAGTTCAAAGGACAGTTTAAAAATTATTGCTAAATTTTCTATTCCTTAACTCATATTGTCTTTACCATCCAATTAATGTATGCTTTTTTATATATATACCTCACCTCAATTCTGATGCTAAATTTATGCTAATACTTCTTAATCTACACTTAAATTTATAAAATTTACATTCAGAAAATAGATGAGAAACTTGGTTTGTTCCAAATATGTGTGTTTTCTCACAATTAAATATTCATTTTAAATTTAAATTAATTGCAGTTAAATGCAATTAAATTTTCTGCTCCTGGTTCACATTAGTCATGTATCCAATGAGGCATATCTCAGGTGATTAATGGCTGTCACACTGGACAGCTCAGGAAACTAGAACCAGATATTTGAAGGAGGAACACCAGAAGTCTGATGGAATGGAGGTACCTAAGAGACTAAATACCCTTAGATTTAGAGAAGTATTCTCATCATTAAATTCTGTCATGTTTAGTTGTATAGATAACTCAGTGTTTGATATGTTTCTATATTACTACTGTGCATAAAGGTATAATTTTATCACAAGTGAAGTTAAAAAATTATCTGATAATTATTTTGTCATCTTTACCATGGTGAAGAGTACAATGATCAACTGATTGATTTAAGTGATGACATTGTAGTTCTTCAAAACATACTTGAATATTGGAAAGTTACAGGCCATTCCAACCATTACAGGTGAAAACCTTTCACATACCAAGGGAAAATTTTGCTGAAATGAAGAGAGAAGAATCTTTAGGTATAGAGAATAGGATACAAACTCTCAAAATAAGTTAATTCTAAAGGTGGCTGGATGAGGAGAATACAGAGTGGGTATTTTAAAGATGGAATAGAAGATCTTGCTAGAATATAGCTCAAAGAGTGGTTTATATTATTGAGAACCATACAATGTCTTGAACTAGAAAACTAAAGTGGGTAATTAATATGAAAGAGGAGTCATTGTATGTGTGTGTAAATAAAGTAATACCATAGTTAAAATAGCACTCAATGAAAATAATGCTTCCTGTCTAGGAAAGTCAAAGAGAGTCTTGGCACTCTCACCTATGGAGATGGGTGGCAAGGAGGCAAATTCAAAGATACCACAGCTTGTGCCATAAAAACTGATAATGGAATGAAGGAGTAGTGAGATATTCATTTAAAGCAGTTCATAGGATTTCTAAATATGGCTAAATTCTAACCAGAGACTATTTTAAATACTGAACAAATCTGGTCCCCAAAATTGTATGTAAGATATCCTAACCAACTGCACTTACAGTTTTAAATGCCTGAAGTCATTGCTAAGAAAACAAAATAGTTTGTTTAAATACCTATTTTTCATGTACCAGTAGCTCTTTTCACTGGATGAAATGGGGCAGTACACTTCTGGAACCTTCCGACCCCTCCGAAGTCAATGCCATTTCACAGTCTGCAGATAATTTAATGGTGAGACGGACAGGATATGTAAAGCCAGTAATTTCCATCTCTGAAACTTTTTGCAGTATAAACACACGTGATGAATTGTGTGTGGACAGATTAGCTTTTGAAGCAACTCTACTTAGTAGAGTCAAGAAATGACAAGAAAGGCTGCCTTCTTTGAATTTAATTATTGTAAGTTTTTACTTTGAATTTACTAATGACTTGAAAGAAAGCAAGAGACAATATGATAGATAGTGAAAATCTCTGGTTGTCTAGCTTTGAAATTTATGCTTTCTTATGTCCCATTTTGTTACGTTTTGTTGTGTTTAATTTTACCCCCTTTAAAATAAAAAAAAAATTTACTACTCGACCTATTTTTATTTGCTAAAGAGTAGTCATTGCTTTGTGCTTCACGATTGTGATAAGTTCAATGAGCTCTACCAGGAGACACCAAATGGTTTTGCACCTTGTGTGAGGCAGGAATAGCTGTATCTAGGCTCAAGCAAAGTGTCACCTGGAACTCCTCTTTGCTGAGTTGTATGATTCAGGCCAAATCTCAGAAGTTTATCATAATCTACTTTAGCCTTTTGGATACCAATCAAGCTGAGGACTCTCCTCCATTGTAGCTCCTATTCACAGAGAGTTAGGGATTCTGGGTCACTCCCTGATTAATCAGTGACCTCTCCAATCTGTACAGTAGCCCCACTCTTTTTTTGAATTGAGGTTTCACTATGTAGTTCAGTCTGGCTTTGACCTATGAGTCAAAGTGACCTATGGGTCACTATGTAACCCTACTGTATCACAATTTTCCAATTTTTTTCTCACTTAGATAAGATCATCCTTGCTAATAAATTGGTTGGTTTGTTATATTTTACTAATCCCAGACAAGGTATGTCCTAACTAAATTAAAATGCACTAAATGTTCATTAATACAGAATTATAGATGGAAGCAACAAACCAAAGGCAAACTGAAGAGATGTTCTACAAATAATACTTATTAGGAAGACAATAGTTACATCTAGGAATACATGTA
>PVJX010010421.1:33583-57188 GCA_004027295.1 Dolichotis patagonum | reverse complement strand
CGGGCCTACGAGCCCCAAAGAGTCGCGCCGAGATGCAGGTCTGCGCAGACTTTCGATCCAAACAGCCCAGGCCACTCTACGGGTCCGAGAGTTTTGGGTCCCAAAGAGACAGCCTGAGATGCTGCTTTCTGGGAGACTTCCTGTGGGTGAAGGGCGGGGCTACGGACCCAAACAGACCTAGCTCAGATGCTGATCTCCAGGCAGTTCCTTTGGGATGAAGGCCGGGCCTACCAGCCCCAAAGAGTCGCGTGGAGATGCAGGTCTGCGCAGACTTTTGATGCAAACAGCCCAGGCCACTCTAGGGGTCCGAGAGTTTCGGGTCCCAAAGAGACAGCCTGAGATGCTGCTTTCTCAAGATGTGGTAGTTTTATACAAATGATTATTATTCAGCTATGAAGAAGGATGATCTTGATGCCTTTATAAATGCAGACAACTGGAGACTATCTTCATAAGTGCAATAAATAAGAATCATATTTATAAATATCACATTGTGTCTCTAGTGCAAAAAGTAATAAGAAATGTAGGAGTAATAAAACCCAAAATGTGTAATTGCTACTGTAAAAAAGAGAGGAAAAGAAAGTGCTCTAAAGGGTATAATTGCATGTATGGTTAAGTGTGTAAGATGAATGACCATATTACTGTTTTTGTTAGATCGTGGAGCAGAACTGTTAACTGTCTCATTGTATGAATGTATACTTTGCATGTTTTAATTTTGTAACATGAACAACTATTTGCTAGATGCCAGTATGTAAGTTATCAAGTAATGAATTTTTAGTGTTTTTTTTCTTTTCTTTTTTTTTCCCTTGGAATTCTGTATTGTTGCTACCCTTTTTTCTGTTTTTTTTCCCCATTAAATAAAATAAAAAAAAAAACACTGAGATTCCGTCTCACTCCAGAAAGAATAGCCAAGATTAAAAAAAAAACCACTACCAACAACAAGTTCTGGAGAGGCTGTGGGGATAAAGGAACTCTTCTGCACTGTTGGTGGGAGTGTAGACTGGTGAAACCACTGTGGAGGTCAGTCTGGAGATTCCTCAAAAAGCCTGGCTTGGAAGTCCCATTTGACCCAGCTATTCCACTTCTAGGCATATTCCCAGAACTGAAAACATCACACCACAGTGATATATGTGCACCCATGTTTATAGCAGCACAATTTGTAATAGCCAGATCTTGGAAACAACCTAAGTGCCCTTCAACTGAGGAATGGATAAAAAAGTTGTCGTATTTTTATACAATGGAGTACTACTCAGCTATAAAGAATGATCACATTGAGATATTTACAAATAAATGGACATAACTTGAGACCATACTCATAAGCCAAATAAACCAAACTCACATGTGTAAATATTGCCGAGTCTCCCTAGTGTGAGAAATGGTAAGAATACATCAGATTTTATGGTAATCATTATTCCCCATTACATAGCTTTGAAGACTTTTTATGTTTTCATTCATCAGTTGGAATGGTTTTATTCTGCTTTGTTTGACTTTATTATGTGGGATGATATGAACAGCTGTTTTGAAGAAAACAAAACATTATGGCTGCCATTGCTGATTTAATATTGTCTTGCTTGGAAGTCCTACCATGCTTTTTTTCTTCTATTACCATCAGGTCTATAATGTTGTACCTTACTGGGATTTTAATATATGTGATAATAGAAATAATTTTTATGTAAAATGAGATATTATATTACCCATTGATCATTTTCTGTTATTCAGTTCAGAATACCCTGTAATTCTTTCATTCTTTTGAAAGGTTTTATAATATTTTGTTATGTTTGATATTATGGTATTTGAAGCCATGCTCAACTATTGGAAAGAAAGAGACATTATGGTAGCTGCTGTTAATATCTGATTGTCTTGTTGTAAAGTGCTATGTTGCTTATGTTGTTCTCTTCTCATCTGCTTTGTTCTGTCTTCTTTTGTTCTATTCTTTTTAAAATAAAAAAAGAAAGCAGCCCATATTAAGTGCTATCATGGTTGTGAGGAAAAAGAGCCCTTTTTCCACTGTTGATGGGAGTGTACAGCCATTGTGGAAATCATTCTGGAGATTCCTCAAAAAACTAACATTAAAGTCCCATTCCACCCAACTATTTCCCTTCTAAGTATTTTTCTTTTTTGTGTGGGTGATGTTATCATTCTTTTTTTATTTTTAAAAAGCAAAACAGAAAGAAGGGTAGAAATAATAAAGAATTTCAAAAAAAAAACAGTAAGAAATCAACACTAGTTAATATATTACATATTGTTTTCTTAGTATTTTTCCAGGTGAATTAAGAAAATTATACCGCAGTGATATATGTGCACTCATGTTTATAGCAGCACAATTTGTAATAGCCAGATCTTGGAAACAACGTAAATGGCCATTTACTGAGGAATGGATAAAAAAGTTGTGGTATTTTTTACAATGTATTAGAAGTACTACTGAGCTATAAAGAGGGATAAATTTGAGGCTTTTATAGGTAAATGGATGCAACTTGAATCCATACTAGTAAGTGAAAGAAACCAGACCCACATCTATATCATGTTGTCTCCCTAGTGTGAGAAACTGAAAAATAAACAATAGCCAAAACCTACAATAGATATTATGAAAGAGAATGAAATAGTTCAAAAATAAAGAATAACTGGGATGGGTGAAAGGATAAAAGAAGAAGGAAAAAGGAAAAAAGTACAATATTATGGTTGATACGCTGTGTCAACCTGAGAATTTCGAAAGTTTAAGCAGGGAGTCAGGGTCCTTACACTGTAAACATTCTCATCCTGCCCAAGAGGAGGGCAAATAGATTTTGTTAGTGCTACACCCACTTTGGAGGGGGGGGGTGGCTTGTGTATAATATAAGGGAGGAAAAGAAGCTTTTTCTTTCCCCTTTTGCTATTGTTGCTTTGCTGTCTTCTGCTGCCTTGAACTGTTGCCCCTCACCTTGCCACCCTGCACTGATACCAACTGATTATGGACTAAAAACTCCATAAACTGTGAGATAAATAAACCTTTTCTTCCTTAATTTAGGGTGTTGAGTATTTTGTCCCAGCAACGATACAAAATTAACCAAGATATACTTATGTATACAAAAGATAGCTAAGGTAATTATGTTAGGCTAAACCGAGGCACGACTGAGGCAGGCGAAGTTGAAGCAACATGTGAGGACTTTATTGCCAATCACATGTGATAAGGCCAAAGGTGAAAAGACCATTGGCCCTGAGCAAGGGCTGAGGGCATGTTTTTATAGGGGAGTTTAGGTCGAGGAGGGAGGTATTGCTGAGTGGGGTCCAAAATTTGAGTCTGAGCAGCGGCTCTAAGAGTAGGTGATAGACAGGGTACAGGTGATGCTGGCAGGCACAGTGTGTCTCTTGTGGTTTTTAGTGGAACTAGCTCTTTGCAGGTTGATCTATGTGGAGACAGCTGCCGGCTTCCTGTTGAATGCCATGACCCCATTGGTGCGAATTTTTCTCTCCTAGTTGGGTGGGGGTGTAATTCAGAGACCTGCCAAGTTATACTACTGATTCCTATTAGTTCATTGAAAAAAGCAGTTTGTGCTTATGCTGTTTGATCAATTATGCATGTCTATGTCTTATAATCTGAGCAACTAATTTTTTGAGGATAATATGCAATATATTAAGCATTGTCAATTTCCTATTATCTTGTTTTTGAAATTCTGTATATTTATTTTTCTTGCTTTTTTCCCCTTTAAACTAAAATTTAAAAAATAAGGATGATCAGGATTGAATAATACATTTTATGAGTGGTTTCAATACATGGTAGGCGACAATGAGGTGTTTGTGAGGAAGTGTGTGGTCTGGTGAAGCCCAATTTAAGCTAAATGGAATAATAAACCAACATAATTTTATTTACTGGGCACGAGAAGATCCCAACATGCATGTGAGCCAAGCAGTCATTTTACTGGAAGACAATGTCGGTCTGGAATGTCAATAAGAGGTTTGATAGGACCATTTTTCTTTGAAGGCTGTGTTGCAGGCAAGCATACCTAGACATGCTACACAAATCCATCTTAGCTGCCACACATGAACTTCATGGAAATGATGTTTAGAAGCTAATGGCCACCCTTTTAGCACCTCTTGTAATTTCAGAGGCCAAAAGTAAGTTGTGTTAAACACATGATGTCCAATAAATCGAGGACTAAAACATTTATATGTTTTTCTTTTCCTGGAGTGTGGAAGACTCTGTATTATATGCATTGAAACTCCTCAAAAAGTAAAATAAGGGGCAAGAATGTGACAACTGTGTGATGGAGAGAGAAAATGATAAATCTGTGTTATGCTTGAGTATGAAACTGCCAAAATGAAACTTATTAATATGTATAGCCAACATGCACTAACAAAAAAATAGTGTGGATAAAATAAAAAAAGAAAATGCTCTCCTTTAGATCATACATCTAATGCATGACAGAAAAAGAAGAAAATGTTAAAATTCAGATGGAAGCACCAAAGTCCAAGTACAAGCAAAGCAATTCTAAGAAAAAAGAAGCTAGAGATATCATAATACCTGACTTTAAGACATACTACAAAATTACCGTAACCAAAACAGTGTAATTCTAGCATAAAAACCAATATATAGACCAAAGATGCAGAATAGAAAACCTCAAAATTAATGCATGTACATACAGTCAACTTATTTTTGCCTAAAATGTCAATAGCATACGTTAGAGAATGAGCGGTCCATTAAAGAAACAACGCTGGCAAAACTGGATATATATACACACAGAAGAATGAATCCGGATCCCTTGCTCTTACCATACATAAAAATCAATTGGAAATGGATCAAAGACCTAAATGAAAGACCAGAAACCAATGAAATTTCTGTAAGAAAATTAGGGGAAATAATCAAAACTTTATTGTAAGCAAACACTTTTTTCTTTTGCAGTAAGACTTCAAAAGTATAGGCAACAAAATTTAAAGATAAACATACAGGATTATATAAAACTACAAAACTCCTGCACAGCAAAAGGGGGCCAGAAATAGAGTGAAGGGACAAGGAAAAACTATAAAATGGGAGATTATATTTTAAGCTATTTATCTACAAGGGATTGTTACCCAGAATACATAAAGAATTCAAAAAACACCACAAAACCAAAAGTGCAATTTAAACACAGATGAGAATCTGAATAGATACTTCTCAAGAGAAAATGTACAAGTGTCCAACAGGTGTATGAAAAGATGCATCATTAATCAACAGGAGAAAGCAAATCAAAATCACAGTGTGACATTATCTCACCTCATCTAGAATGTCTATTATAAAAACTTCAAAAATAATAAATGCTAGTAAAGATTCAGAGAAAGAGAATCTCTTATACATTGTTGATGAAAGTGTAAGTTATTAGGACCATTATGGAAAAAAAGCAGTAATAAAGTTTCCCTAAATAATTGAAAATGGAAATACCATATGATCCAGTAATCCTGGTACTGGGTGTAGTTCCAAAGGAAATGAAATCAACATATTAAAGAGACAAATACTCTCTCATATGTATTACAGTCAACGTATGGAATCAACTATAGTGTCCAACAATGGATAAAGGGTATGGAAATTGTGGTATACACCTACAATGGAATATTATACATTTATACATTAAAAAAATGAAATCCTGTCATTTGCAACAACACGGATGGAACTGTGAGTCATTACAAGGTGTGGCCGAAAAACACTGTGAACATTTATTTAAAATAAATTGATTACAGTAAAAAGTATATTGCCATTCATTCCTTTCAAAATACTCTCACTTACTCTGAATACACTTGTCCCATCATTATTGATACTTTCTGAAGCAGTTCTGGAATCATTTTGTATGAGTGACTTTAGTCACTGCCTCAATATCCTGAATTCAAAACATTTACCTTTCATGATCATTTAAGTTGGAGAAAAGCCAGAAGTTATGGAGTGCCAAATCCAGTGAGTAAAGCCGATGAGGATATAAGGCAATGATTTTATAAGCCTGCCTCGCCATTGGCTGGCACAGGGCAGCAACATTCACTGGATTTTTGGTTACATCTTGCGAAGATACTCATGAAAGAGGACTTCGAGAATTGTTTCAGAAAGTGGCAAGAATTATTTATGTTCAAACCAAGGAGGGGTGCTTTGAGAGGGATTCATTGCAATGTGTCTTTTGTTGTAATAAACTTATTTCAATGTAAACAGTCACTGTATATTTTGATCACCTCTTGTGTGTTAAGTAAATAAGGCAGACACTTCAAGACAAGTACCACACATTCTTGCTCATTTGTGAGACTGATCTCATAGATAGATGGAGAGGAATAATGGTCACTAGTGACTTTAAGGGCAGACAGGAGGGGGATCAGAAGAAGCTAGATAAAGAGGCACCAAAACATTATTAAAAAGGCAGAACTAGCTGTGGTTTTCATTAGCAAAATATGATAACTATTGGTTAAAAAACCTGTGACGTATTTAAAAATAACTCGGAGTACAAACATTTCTAACACATAGAAATGATTAATGTCTGAAGAGATGGCAAGTCTAACTGCCCTGATTTCATCATTCCACATTGCATACGTGTATCAGATTATCACACTCTACTACAAAATGATGTGTAAATATTATCTCAATAATAATAAAAAATATAAAAACATTTTAACACTTAAATGCTACAAAAATACTAGCAAAGAAAAAATAAATTTTCATTTAAAAAGGAACAGAGACTCTGGAATTAAACTACTTGGATTAAATCTTAGCTTTGCCTGTTATGGCCTGTTCTGGGGAAAATTAATTTCTCTAAGTTGCAGTTTCCTTATCTGTAAAATAGTTACAATATTAGCCATGATAGGAATGATCGTCCCTTTCTCCCACGTGATTGTTTTGAGGTTGGGTACTACTGTTAGTAAATCATCTACTATGTTATTCCAGCACATTTTAGTTTCTTGATCCTTTCATCTAATTGATGCTCAGTAAAAACATATGGCTGAGTGTTTGTGTGTGAGTGTGCGTGTGTGTGTAGTTGTAGTAGAAATGAGTTTATAGTGTCACACATACTCTCTTGCTGGCTTGTGGGGAAATGACTGGCCCTTAATATTTTAGTAAAGAATACTTAGCAATGGGAGGGATGGTAACACTAACCTACTTTCTACTACAATGCCTCTTTGCAAGACATGGATTGCCCTGTTCTTCTATTTCCCAGTGAGATTAATGTACGTAGTATTGATCTGATGCCTTGCACTGTGCTATTATACACAGAACTTCAATGCAGACTTACGAGTGACTCTAACTTCACTGGAACATATGGCCTTGATGCTGGACTGCTAGAAAGTGACTATCTGCATTCACTGTTCATAGAACAATCAATCCAGAATCTGCATACACATTTTATATATGATAGATAGATGGATATTTTATTGCAAAAGGGATACTATATCAGGAAACTATTAATTTCTTCTGGCCAAAATAACCACCTACTTCAAAACAGGGACCCAATATTGCTCCTTGGAAAATTATAATTCTAATCCTAGAGTGTCTTTTCATCTAGAAGGAAAATTTCCCATTCATATAGTTGAGCAAGGATGAATAAAACACGCTGGTAGTGAAATATACTAGGCACGAAGTCCCATTTAATTCTATTCTACTGTGTCAGCACATTCTGCAGAGATATGTTTCCTAGACTGCCTTGGGGTTTTGCTATTAAATACTTAAAATAGCAAGGATTTGGGAAACTTGTTGCTTCCTATCATGCTGAAGCAGGTTTGTATCTGAATATAGTATATAAAAGTAGACGTTTCCTTGCTCATTAAAAATACGTGTGAGATTCTCACGTTGAAAATAATGCTTCTAAACGTTTTATACAAATCTCAGAGTGGTACAGTTAGGGCAGCATTTCCAACCATATCAGTCACTTCCTGAGAGTTTCTGAAGACTTTGTTTTGTTTTGTACAGGTGATTGAACCCATGATCTTCTCATTGAGTTATATTCCCAGCATTTCTTAATTATTTTTATTTTGACATAGGGTCTCTGTAAGTTGCCTAGGGCATGCTGCTAGAAACATGGGTATGCATAGTGTAACATGATGTCTTTAACTCTTTGAGGAAGTTATCTAGAAGGGGAATAGCTGGATTGAATGAAATTTCTATTTTTATAGCTTTTGAGGACTCTTCATACTGAGTCCATTGAGGATGTATTAGCTTACACTCCACCAGCAATGTAGAAGGGTTACTTTTCCTCTAAAGCCTTATCACCATTTGTTATTAATTGATTTCCTGATAATAGCTATTCTTTCTAGGTTAAGACAGAACTTCAGTGTTGTTTTACTTAGCATTTCTATAATGGCAAGCAATGTTGAACATTTCTTCATGTATTTATTTGTCATTGTTTCTTGTGAGACGTATTTATTTGCTTCACTTGCCCATTTTAATTGTATTTTTTATTTTGTTGGGTCTAATTTTTAAAATTTTTTTAAAATTTTACATATATTAAAGGAATTAAAATGATACAGAATTTCAAAAAATAATAGGAAATTAACCCTGGTTAATACATTGCATATTGTTATCTTAAAAGTAGTTGTTTTGATTACAAGATTTAGTCATGAAAAAAATGATCATTCAGTTTTTTACGTATTTTAGATATTAATTCTCTATCTGAGGAACAGCTAGCAAAAACTTTTCCCCCAGTCTGTTGCTTGTTTCTTCACTGTGCTGGTTGTTTCTCTTTTACCCAGAAGTTTTAAAATTTGATGTTATCCCATTTGCTGATAATTGCTACTATTTCCTATGCAAACTGGGTTCTGTTCAGAATTCTTTGCCTACTACTGTGACATCAAGAGTTTTACCTATTTTATCTTACAGGAGATTGTTTCTGCTTTAACATTTAGATCATTCATCAATGTTTAGTCTAGTTTACTTTAGTTCAGCTTTACTTTACGTTACTTTACTACTTTACTTTATTTTACTTTAGTACATGGTGAGAGATGAGCCTAGATTCAATCTTCTGCATGTGGACAGCCAATTTTCCTAGCACCATTTCTTAAAGAGGTTACTTTTCTTCTAATGTAAGTTTTTGGCCCTTTATCAAAGATCAAACAGCTGAATGTGCTCACGGTTACCTCTACATTCTCTATTTTTTGCACTGATTTCATGTCTCTTTTTGTGACAGTACCACGTTGTTTATTAATCACAATAGATTCGTAATACAGCTTCAAATACAAGACGGTGATGCCTTCTGCTTTCCACTTGTTTTCCTTTTTATTATTTTGAGATAGGGACTCACTGTGTAGCTCAGCCTGCCTTGAATTCATTATATAACACACACTGGCATCAACATCACTGTGATCCTTCTGCCTCATCCTCCTGAATGCTGGGACTACACAAGCACACCACGATTTATGGCTCACTTTATTCTTATTACTCAGGATTACTTTTGCTCTTCTGGTTTTCTTCAGGCTTCATGTTGTGGTAAATCTGTGCATCAAGTTTGGAAGCATGACCATTTTGCCAATATTGGTTCTGCTGATATGGGAACTGGGAGTATTTTTCTATTTTCTAATTGACTTCTTGATATTTTTTCTTAATTTTGTAATTAGTGAGTTCATTCATGGTGTACAGGAATGCTATTGATTTTTGTGTGTTAATTTTATATCCTGCTACATTACTGTTTCTTCATTCTATGAGTCT
Organism: Dolichotis patagonum; assembly: GCA_004027295.1. Taxonomy (NCBI): domain Eukaryota; kingdom Metazoa; phylum Chordata; class Mammalia; order Rodentia; family Caviidae; genus Dolichotis; species Dolichotis patagonum. Next base: position 47,572 of record PVJX010010421.1, on the reverse strand, counting down.
TTTGGGGGATTTTGGAGATCTTCTTTATAGAGGATCCACTCATTTACTTCTTTTTGTCCTGCTTGTAACGCTTTTATTTCTTTGTATTGCTTAATTGCTCCTGGTAATGTTTCAAATACTATATTGAACAACTGTGATGATAATGTATACTATTGTCTTGTTTCTGATTTTAGGAGAACAGGTTTCAATTTTCTCCATTTAATATGGCAGGAAATTTGTCATTAAATGGCTTTTTGTAGACTGAGATAAGAGCTTTCTGTATCTAGTTTTCTTCAGGGTTTTTATCTTGAATGAATTTTGGATTTTGTAAAATGGTTTTTCTGCATCTATTGAGATGGTTGTGTGATTTTTCTCCTTGTTTCTATTTATGTGATGTATTACATTTATTGATTTGCATATGTTGCACTATCCTTGCATCCCTGGGAAGAAGCCTAGTTAGTCATGATGTATGATCTTTTTGATGATTTGTTCCCTTCTGTTTGCCAGTATCTTGTTGAAGATTTCCGGATCTATATTTATTAAAGAAACTGATCTCTAGTTCTGTTTATTGATTGGCTCCTTTTCTGGTTTTGGAATAAGAATAATATTAGATTTCCAGAAGTGAATTTGGGGCTTCTCCTTCTCTTTCATTTTCATTAAAGAAACTGAGGAGTATTGGTATAAGGTTTCCCCTGAATTTGTGCAGAATTAAGCAGTAAACTCATCTGGACATGGACTTTTCTTAATTGGGAGATTTTTTAGTACTGCTTGTATTTCATTGCCTGTCATTGGATTTGCAGAGCTTTTTACATCTTCTTGGGTCAGTTCTACTAATTCATATGTGTCTAGGAACCTATCCATTACTTCTGAATTCTCCAGTTTATTAGCATATAGGATTGCAAAATAGTTGCTAATAATCATCTGGATTTTGGCAGTGACCCTTGTGAGTTTACTTTTTTTGTTTCAATTTGCACTGATTTGGATCTTCTCCTTCCCTTTTTTTTGATGAGATCAGCTAAAAGCATGTCGATTTGGTTTATTCTTTTGAAGAATCAGCTCTTTGATTCATTTATTCTTTGTGTTTTTTTAGTGTCAGTTTCATTCATTTCTGCTCTGATATTTGTAATTTCCTTTCTGGTAACAGTTTGGGGTTTGGAATGTTCTTGTTTTCCTAGGACCTCAGAGTTAAATCTCAGGTTATTGATTTGGGTTTGTTCTTTTTTTGCAGTGTGGGTATTCAAAGCTATAAATTTCCTTCTGAGGACTGCTTTCATTGTGCCTCATAAGTTTTGATATGTCATAATGACATTATTATTTAGTTACAAGAACTGTCTTATTTCTTTCTTGATTCCTTTTATAGCCCTTTGATTATTTAAGAATGTATTGTTTAATTTCTCTACATATTTGCATAATTTCTGTATTTTCTTTTGCCATTGATTTCTATTTTCATGATGCTGTGTTCTGATAATAAGTATGGTGCAATTTTAACTTTTTTCTTTTTAGTTAAGCATGCTTTTTTTGGATATTATGTAATTCATTTTGGATAAACTTCCATGTACTGCTGAAAAGAATGTGTATTGTGTTGCTGGGTGTAACACTACTTAAATATCTAATTCCAGTTGTTTGAAGATTTTCTTCAATTCTGATATTTCTTCATTGAATATTTGTCTAATTGATCAGTGTATTTGTGACAATGAGGTATTGAGGTCCCTCACCATAATCACAGTGATGTTTATGTGATCTTTTATGTCCCTGTCCAGGAGTACTTGTTTTCTGAAATTGGATATGCTGCTGTTCAAGGCAATATGGTAACAATTATCATCTACTCCAGATGCATCATTCCTTTAATCTATATGTAGTTAGCTTCTTTGCCTCTCTGACCACTTTTGGTTTGGTATCCACTTTTTCTGAAAATAGGATAGCTCTTCCTGTTTTCTTTTCAGTGGTGGGGGTTCTCTGTTGCATGGAATATTGTTTTCCATCCTTTGATTTGTTTATGAACTTTTGGGGGGTTAACTGTGTTTTGTATGCAGCATATCACTGGATTTTATTTTTGATCCACTCTCTCAGTCCGTTGCTTTGATTGGAGAATTGAGATCATTCATATTGAGAGTTAACATTGATAAGTATTGACTTCTTATTCTTGTTATTGCACTATTTTACTGTTGCTAATTCCCTTTCTTTGCCTTCTACTTAACTTCTCATCTTACTTAGTGTATTCATTCTACTAGATCCTTTGTCATTTTTAACCTTTATTTTCTCTCTCTAGGATTTCTTTGAGAAATATTTGGAGTACTAATTTGGTAGCCATAATTTTTAAGGTTCTCTTTGCCGTAGAAATACCTTATTTTTCCAACAGTTTTGAAAGATAATTTTGAGGAATATATCAGTCTGAGTTGGAAACTGTTTCCTTGTTGGACCAGAAACACATCACTACAAGCTATGCTGGCCTTTATTTTTTATGTGAAGAACCTTCATGTAGTCTTAATGTATTTACTTTTATAAGTGATTCATGTTTTTGTCTATCAGCTTTAGAAACTCTGTCTTTATGTTGGACTTCACAAATTTTGACTAGAGTGTTCCATAAGGAAGTTCTTTTCTGACCAAGGCTATTTGGGGTTCTATATACCTCAGTTGTTTTCCTTTATTTGAGAAATTTTCGGTTATTATTTGAATAAACAAGTTTTCATGACATTTTTTCTGTTTTCTTAATTTAACTAATTCTAATTAATCTGTTTAGTCTTCTTTGTGTCATCTAGCAGATATCTGATCCACTTCTCATATTTTTCATTTGTTTTTATAGTATCTTTATTAGTTGGTCACCAACAACAGCCCATTCTGTCTCTGACACTGTCTTCTCAGTGAGCACTTCTGCTGCTCATATTTCTGACAGAATTTTTAATCTCCTGCATTTCTGTTTGGTACTGTTTTATGAACTCTAATTATTTTTTGTGCTGGAAACTCATGCATACTTTCATTCTGTTTAGTTCAGCTAGCTTTTATTTGGGGTGTTCTACAGACTTGCTGATTGTTTTGTTTATTAGGCTTGTTATCTGCTTAGTTATTTCTTCTGAGAGTTTTCCAAGGAACCTATTGATCTATTTTGTTTTTTCTTTTGTTATTCTTTCAAATAATTTGGCTGTTTATCTCTTGATTTCAATTCCTTTGGTGTCCCATGGACCAGCTTTGGGGGAATTGAGAGTTTTTGGAGACTTTTGTTGCCTGGTCTTTCCATGTTTCTAATTTTTATTTGTTTGTGGGCTTTGGTGTGCATATGTGCTGACACTTGCAGGTTGTTTGTACTGAAAAGCTTTGTTGCTAGTGTGGAGAACTCTTTAATTAATGTCTACTTTTCAATGACTCCCCCTGGGCACGGTTAGCTACTGGCCTTTGCCTCTGTCCCGGATCCTACCACCACTTATTTGGGAGCAGAGGTTGCAGTAAATTTAGCCCAGGATCCAATTCTCTGGGTTGGGTTGCATTATTGTTAATGACACCAAGGTAATCCAGATATTTGTATCCCAAGAAAACCAATTAATAACAATAACTATGTCACCTTGATTAAAATTTTAAAAATTAGCAATAATAATGGCATCAAATACAAACTGTATATGGACAAACCCTAACAACCAATAATGTATCATACTTAACTATGAACAAGAGATCTGTATTTATATTTTTTGTCTAGTTTTTGGGCTGTGGGTTTGTGAAGTTCCCTTTCTTCACCAAAGACCTCTCTGTCTGTTCACTTCAGACTGTGTTAACTGTCCAAGCCAAGGTGTGTCTTTGCTCAGATTTGTAGATGGGAAAAACAATTAGCTCTCTTGTCTCTTCTGGATATAGGCTATGTGGAAGGGGTACAAGCATACTATTGGAGTTAATATCAACATTCACCAGTCCTGATTTCTCCCTCTGGAGTACAGGGCCTGTGTCATTCCCAGTCTGAGTTTAAGCGTTTCCTGGGCTCTATGTGTGCCCTGCAACATCTCCACAGTGGTCTCCCATGGTTGTCTCTTACCCAGTCACTGTGGGAGAGTAATGCTGGAATCCCTGAAGCTGCAAGTTAGGTTTGTACTTTCTTGAGTCTGCTGGCCCCAGATCCTAATTTTCTCTCCATGGGCATTATCCTTACCCAAGACCAGATCAATCAGTTAGTCCATGCCTCTGCTGCCCTGTGCCAAGTAAAAACAAAACATAGAGCCAACATGGAGTTGGTGGATGGTTATGCCATGGGTAGTGGCCTGGTGCTGCAGTGCTTCCACCCCCCAAATCTATTTTATATTAAATAGTAATACTAAAAAGTTGCCTTTGGTATTGATTTATATTGAATAAAATCAATTATGAAGTATATTAAATTCATTTATGGCTGATTGAAATATATACTATCAAGAACATGTTCTATTTGAAAATGTGTGTTAAAGGCCTTAACTATGTGTATATATGTAAAAAAGAAATTCTATTACTATTTTATTATTGGACAAAATATAGCCAAATACATACATAGGATTATTAGCAGTTTTTGTAATAAGAAAAAAATGAAAGAAAAATAACCAATAATAAAAGACTGGTTAAATGAATTATGATACAGTTGCATGACATTGCTACCATGAAAATGTTTTCAATAAAATTAAATTACTTCAAAATATGCTCACAATAAGAGATTAAATATTAAAAACAGTGTACTAAGTCATGAATAAAACCTACTCACTACAAAAACTATCTTCCTACCAGGCACACAGACTTGGAGAAAATATACCAAATTCAGTGGATATCTGTAAGTTAAACAATATTTTATTAATTTTTCTTGTTTTCCTCATTACAATTTATTGTTTTCAAGTTTACTCTAATGGTCACATACGGAGGCAGAATTTGGTGATAGCAAAATGTACAGCCTCGAGTCAGGAGATTCAGGTTTTTAGTCTAGTACGATCGCCTTCTAGTTCTGTGTCCTTGAACATGACGTGGAATTCTTTGGCTCTTTTTTCCTTCTTTGTTGAGTAGAAATAATATTTGACTCAGAAAGTTGTGAAGATAAGCCAATACCTGCAAAACACTGAGCCCAGTACTAGCTCTTATTATGGACTTGAAAGTATGTAACTGTTATGCAGTACTTTTATGATCAGTAATAAATGCTTTTTTAAAAAAAACAGCCTGGGCTTCAATGATTAAAGTTGATCATAAGCCCCACATTTTTTGTTTGCCTGGAAGCTCATTGGACATCAAAATATCAGCAGAAGAAAGAAAATGGTTAAATAAAGAGCACATTTAAAACACATCACATAAAATTTATCCTGGATGAAATGGAAGTTGTGCTCTGATGCCCATATTAAAAAAGAGAGTGTCTGGGCTGGGATTTAGCTCAGCAGCATAGGAGCCTGCCTTGCAAATACATGGTCATGAGTTCGATCCCCAGTACCCCCCCCCCAAAAAAAAAGACAGTGTCTTTCAGTTTGAGCATAGAGCCACATGAATTAGGATAATTATTAAAGGATAACTATTAAGGTGTACAAGTATAGTCTATAAACAGTGTATTTCTCCCCATATTTTTCCTTTTGGCATTTTATGAAGTGGGGAAGATGTGAGTTGTTTCAGTACTATGCCAGATGGACTTGCCATCTCTCATCAGTGGGCCTTTCCAGACAAGCTATGGCAATAGCTTGCACTGTACATGTCAATCAGTTTTTTTCTTTATATATAAACTCAAGGTAGTAAAGGTACTGAGCAAGTGACAGTATAAATAGAACTTTAAGTAGTTCATTGATTACTCCTCAAAAATCTGGGTAGGTTCAATTTTTTCTTCCTTCTCCATAAACAGTCCCAGTGTCACATCAAGAAGGAAATAGATTGACTTTGCGTATTTGAGCAGACTTAGATAATTCACCAAAAATTTTGTACCATTCAGCACTCCCTAAGGAAACAGTTTTAATATAAGATATGTGAATTTGCAAAGTAGGCTTACAATGGCCACCTGCAGAGTCAGGCGTGGAAGAGTGTAAAAGGGCCGCATACACACTGGAGATCCCAAGGATCTAGCCAAAAAGTCAAAGGCCTGGATCCCACTGTGGACTCCTGTGCCTATCAGGAAGCCAGAGAGTGCTGGAAAGCTGCATAATCTGCCCTACAAGCTGAGAGATGGCTGTCCAAGAGAATGGCAAAGGCCTGAGCTCCCGCAAATAAACAGAAGTGGGTCTTCCTTCTTCTTTCCCATTTTTATTCTATTCTGGCTACAAGCCTATTGGCTGATGCCACCTACACCCAACGTGGGTCTTCTTTCTTCAATAAGTCCATCATTCAGTCACACCCAGAACTCTCTTAAGCCAATCAGCTGGGCATTTCTTACTCAAATTTATGCAAGTATCCATCACGATCCACTCCTTGTTAACTTGACATCCAGATATAATTCCTTAAACCATGCTTAGTTTCCAGATACAAAGACAAGTTCATAATTATGCCTTTCATTGTATACCTATCCTGCTATCCTGCACACCAACGGAAATGCACTGATTCCTTCCCCCAAATGGAAGGCAAGCTTTTCTTTGGGTGATGCTTACTCCTAACAGTTCATAACTTAATTATTGTAATATAGGTTTAACAAAATTTAAGGACCAACATTAAACCTAGCAGCACTTTGCCACATAAGGAGCACATTAACTGAATAGGAAAGAACAATTAGAGTTCTCATTTCTGTAATTGGTTACAGGGTCGTAGCTGGTATTTATAATTACATTCTTCTACTACTCATTCTGTATTCCCTTGGCCTTCAGCAAGCACACCAAAAGATCTTTTTTATTCTTTGATGGGATGACCCTAACCTTCATTCCTGAAGGTTATGGAAATTTGTCATTCTCCCTGGACTAGGTTGTTGTAGTTTCCCATTGACTTTCATAATAGCCTGTCAATACTAGTAGGTCCCCTAAGGGATCTCCTGTACTCCAAGTATATTTTTCTTTTTCTCCACTGTAGAGTAACAGTACAATTTCCCCTGAATAGTCTGACTCAATTATCCTTGCCAACCTCTAACTCCCTTTTTAAGTTGATTACTCAGAGCATCAAGCACCCAACATGACCATGGGGAAGTCTTAGCTGTCAGTTCAATGGAATCACTCTTTTGCTTCCTGCTATAAGCCTTCCATCTTCTAAAACTAAGATTTTTTGGCCATCAGAACATAATTTCATGGGGACAGGAAGCAAAAAGCACTAGGCATAATGGTGAGCAGTACCATTCCTGCTTCCTCTCCTTGATTCCAGGACCTATAAATTCTGGTCTTTAGAGACACAGTACATAGTGAATAATGTTACAAAGCATATACAACCTTTATAAGAAGCTTGATCCAGCCACACAAGGTACTGCTACCTAGCTGTTATTGTAACTGCATCTTCTAAATTTGGCAGATGCATTGTATGAAAGGAAGGCAAATCCATACCCAGAATAAGTGTTTATGCCAGTAAGGATAAAATGTTGCTCTTTGCATTATGCAAGTGGTCCAGTGTAGTCAACGTGCTACCAGGTTACAGGCTGATCACCCTGGACAATGGTGGCATAGCAGGGATTTAGCATTCGTCTTTGCTGCTGGCATATTGGGCATTCAGCAGTGGCTGTAGTCAAATCAGCCTTGGTGAGCAGGAGTCCGTGTTGCTGAACCCATGCATAGCCCCCAGCCCTGCCACCTTGGCTACAGTGTTCATGAATCCATTGGGCAATGACATGGCTTGCTTAAGTAAAAGACTGACTAACATCTACAGAATGGGTCATCCTATATACTTGATTGTTAAAATTCTCTTCTACTGATGCCACTTTTTGGTGAGTGTTTACAGGGGACACAAATATCTTTACAACTTTTGTCCATGTGGAGAGGTTCATTCACATACCTCATCCACAAATATCTCTGTCACCAATTTTCCAGTCATGTTCCTTCCAAGTCCTTGGTGATCTGGCAAGACCACTGGCTGCATCAGTATATAGTCAGACATATGGCATTTTTTTCTTCCAGGCAAAATGTACAACCAGGTACTCTGCTTGACTGTAAAGATTTCGGCCCACTGTGAAGGTTTCCCTTCACCACTGGCCTCTAGGGATGTCCTAAAAAGGGACTGTAACCCTGCTTTACAATTCTGCTTCTCTACTGTCACACCCACACTGAAATCTGCATTCAAGTCTGTATTAGGATGCTGAAGAGTCTGTGTGGCAAGGCTGAAGGCTTTTTGGTGGAAGTCAGGAGATTGGACATCCAAGTCAAGGGCAGAGTAGAGCTCCTCCAAAGAAACAGGCAGTGAGCCTTCTTTTTTCCATTTTTATTCTCTACAAGCTACAAGCCTAGTGATCGGTGCCACCTACACGCGCACTGGGTTTCCCTCTTCAGATAAGTCTATCATGCAGTAACACCCAGAACCTGGCTAAGCCAGTCAGCTGGATGCTTCTTACTCAAACTGATACCACAGTTTACTATCACAGCCTTGTATCTAGAGGAAACAGCATCACACATAGACTAAGATCATACTGAGGTAAGTGACTGAAGGTCCCAAACCAGAGCAGGTGTCATATGAAAAATCAGAGTCTGAGGATTTAACCTGAGATTGGCACTGACACAATTCACAAGACTAAATGGAGGAAACAAGACACCAATGCAGTTGTCTGGGAATCGTGAAATGGTGACAATATATTTCTGCTTTAATATTAATGGACAATCTGAATATTATTACAAACTTCAAGAAAGCTCCTTAAGGGGGAAAAACTTGTAAAGGCAAAGAACTGCCTTAGGAAATGATGTGAAGACACTAGTGGGATGGAGAGTGCTCCGGAGACTCATTGTAGATTCAGTGCTCACCAGTATCCATATTCATTGCTTCCCAGTACACAGCTAGATTATGATTCACAGCCACTTTACAGGTCAATATGGCATGTGACTGAGTGATGGTCATTGGAAACTGAGTGTAAGTGACTACGTCCCTCTAGGTGATACCCTAAAGCCTACTTTATGAAACAGCTCTCTGAAACTGTTACAGTTAATTACATTAGATTGTAAAATGGGAATTAAACTCATGATATTCGGCCACTGAATATTTGGGGAGTGCGGTTGGTCTACTCTGATTTTGCAGCTGGTCATTGTTTCCTTCCTTCCTTTATGAGCAGTTGTATCCAAAGATTGCATCTTTTGAATATACTGTCAATTCTATTCCCTTTTCAAAATATTTGTTCCCCTTGATGTAACAATAATATACATTTAGTACAAGGAATATGATAAATACTGGGCAATGCATAAAATAAAATAAAGACCATTTATAAAATCATCCACTATTTAGAGAAATTCAAGTTGACCCTTGAATTTAATTCCTATCAACATGTTTTAGTGGATGTTTATATATGAAGATGTTTTAAAACTGAAACCAGAGAACGTATTATGTCCATTCAATATATATGTTCCCTTATCATATATTTGTAGCTTCCCAGGAAATGAATTAATAAAAGTAACATTCAAAAAAGAGAAAAAGAAGGCTAGGAATGGTGAAACATGCTTGTAATCTCAGCACTTAGGAGGCTGAGGCAGAAGGATTGTTGTAAGTTAAAGGCCAGCCAGGGCCCGTAGTGAGTTCAAGGCCAGGCTGGACTACACTATGGGACCCTGGCTCAAAAAAGAAAATAAAATAACATCAACTTCCCTACATAAAACAAATTGCCAATTAGAAAATATAATCAAAGAAAAAATAATTTACAACAGCAACAGAAATTACTCTTGCTAAAATAAATGTACCATCCATGTTTATAAATGTCAACAATCTAAATAAAATGATGGTGTTTCATTTTAAATTATCCATACCCATTCTACAGTTAAATCAGAAACATAGATAGTAACAAATCCAAGGAAATTTTTAAAGAAATAAGAGTAGTAGAAGGTAATTTCAGTAACATCTATTAAAATATTGTACAGTTTGTATAATTAAGATTGTATGATTCCAGAGTATGAGTAGAAAAATCAGTGAAACAGAATAGACAGCCTAAAAGCAAGCCCAAGTTACATTAATAAATAGGTTCATTATGAAGGAGACATCTCAAATCAACAAAGGGAATGAGTTATTTGGTGAATGGTGTTGAAACAACTAGCTAGATTTTGGAAAAAAAACATGTTTGGATACCTGCCTCATTTCTTGTATCACACTAAATACTGACAGATAAAAATGAGAAAAATATTTAAATGATACCACAAAGGTAATGAAAGAAAATAGGGAAAACTGATTTTTTGCTCATTTTCATTCTTGCATATCTCCACAGTCATTAGCAAGACACAACAACAAGAAGCTACATAAAAATATAAAGATTTTCAAGTACCAAAATACTGTAAATACCCATGAACAAAGTAAAAAATATGTGGCAGGTAAAATACTTTGAACATATACAAAAAGAATATATATACTCAATACATAGAGGTTTAACACATGTGTAAAATAGATTAAGTAAATCTATAAGATAGATGGTCAAGGACACATATATAGAAAAATAAATGAAAATTACATTTAAATATATGGAAATATGATCAATTCACTTGTAGTAACAGAGATACAAAATTAAACTAAAACAAATGATCATTTTCCGACTATGGCTGAAAATGGTACAACTGCAATGTGTTAGTTCAGGATATGAAGAGAAACCCTGTTTATTGTTAGCAGTAATTAAATCAGGACAGCCTCTTTGGGGCATAATTTGGCAATGTTTATCAAAGTTATAAATGTATGTAGATGTGATTCAGTGATTCCAGTAATAGCTATTTGTCTTATAACTTTCTGTGCATGTGAGCAATGATGTGCGTAAGAAGATAAAGCCTTCAAAATTATTTTTAATGTAAAAAGACTACAAACAACTTTGAGATTATTTCCACAAATTATGGGCTATTCATATATCTGAATACCATGCAGTCATTAAAAATAATAAGAAAAAGATATTCATAATGAAATGAAAAGATTGCCAAGATGCATTGCTAAATGATAAAATCAAGGTTCAGAACAGCTTGTGGAATATGCAATCACTTAAGTGAAAAGCAGCAGTGAGATAAAAATATGCAAGCATTCTTGTGTATGAGCAAAACATTTCTTGAAATACTCAAGACATAATTGCAGTGATTATTTCTAAGAAGGGTGGCTTGGGGTTAAGGGTGACAGAAAAGAACAATTTATTCTTCATTTCATAACCTTCAGGAGCATTTGCATTTTCCTTAATGGGTACATATTACTAAAATATAAAGTAAGAAAAGTCAAATTTTTGAATTCTCTGTGATGTACAAATTCTTTGAGAAGTTCCAATTTCCATGTCAGCTCCCAGAGAACAGAATGTATAATTTTTTTCCCAGAGCAGAAAACGTGTAGTACAAAACTTCTCCACCTTAGTTTCCCAATATATCCAAATTCTAACCAAAACAATTACATATTCATAATGTGGAAGAGTCAGTCTTTCGGCCATGACGACTGTGAAGATAAAGCTGAAATGTGCCAACTGTCCAAAGATAAGGCAAGATTTATAATGATAGGTAACAAAAAGTGTAAGTGATGAGTAGATCATTGCTGGACTGCACAATTGACATGTACTTTCTTGTTTAATCTTCATGGTAAATGTGTGACACAGGAGTTATCTCTACCATGCAAAAAAAGAGAAAAAAATACAGAGGAATGCATTTGTCCAAGGTGACATGGCTGGTGACTGAGAAAGCCAAGAGATAACAATTCATCTTTTCTGTTGTTCCTCAGAGACCTATTGATTGAAAAGAGCAAGAGCTTTTGCCTTTCTTACACCTCAGCAATTGTCTAATGAAATCCAGTGCCATACATCCCTTATGTTCAGACATGGTGTTTAAAACTAAGTGACATCTGAAGGAGCAAAATAGAGGGTAGATATTAGGATGTAGGGAGAAGTTTTTCAAATGGGAATGAGAGCAAATGATGGGGGAGGATTTAAAGAAAGAAAAGGGTTGAAAGAAATAAATGGAAATAGAACTTTTTGCAGATGGGGAAGGAAAGAAGGGCTGGAGGGAGGGGAATGGGAAAAAATAAAATGTTAAGTACAGGTAAAATTTCCCCATGATGAATATGATAGTTATGTACTGCAAACATGTACTAAAAAAGGGACTGTGCCTACCTTTGTTACTTTTCTCATTGCTAGGACAAAATACCAGACACCCACAAATTAAAGGAGGAAAGGCTCACCGTTTGCAGAGGTTTCAGTCTATAATTGGCTGGCCCCAAGGCAGGGCGTGTGGAAGAGGGGCACAGCAGAGAGAAACGATTCATAACAGGGCAGTCAGGAGGCAGCAAGCAGCAAGCAACCATATTGACCCTCCCTTTCCCTTTTATTCTGTCCAAGGTATGAGCCTATTGATTGGTGCCATCCACATCCAGAGTGGGCCTTCTCATTATCCATACCCAGCGAACATGAGGTTTAGGGGAGACATCTAGATATAAGCCATAACAGTGCTTAATTTCTATGAATTCTAGATTCCTTATCCATAAAATGGAAAGCACCTTTGTAGCAGGGCTGTTCTAAAGATTAAAACTAAATTCTGTAAATTGCCAGCAAATGGTAGTCTCTAGCATCATTACCATGATCAAATGAAAATAAAATTTTCATGGGATTCTGATTCCAGATTATAGAATTTTCTGGAAACTGTAGTGAAAGATTTAAGAATATGAACTCTGGAGGATCCATTTCTGTCTGAAACCCAACTCCATGCCTTCGTATCTATATGACCCTGGACAAGTCATTTAATCCTTCATGGAGGGGAAATCCTTCATTTCCCCTCTGTAGAAAGGAAATAATGGTATACAGCTACTACTGATGGTTTTGTGAAGATTCAGTGAGATCATATGTGTGCCTTCTTTACCAAGTGCTTAGCACATATTTATCAAGCGATAAATAAATGATATATTCTATTTTTTACTCACACATTTTAGTGTAGTTAAATGTGGATCTCATGTTTGTTTTGCTTTGTTTAATCAGACCACACGGATCCTAGATTTGACAATCATCTTTGGTTTTCTTCAAAATCTTCCTATTCTGTGACCCTTTTCCTTAACCTATCCTGAGGGATACCTAATTGATTTTTATATAGAATTTCCACAGCACTTGTTTATACTTCTATTAAAGCATATTTGTGAGCCCATTTGCCTTAGTTAGGCTGGCCATATAATTTATTGCTCAAATTGAGACACTTCTGAGAATGAAAAGTGGTATTATTAATCATTTTACTGGGACAACAATAATAAACCTGGACTTTTTTAGAGAAATTAAGAGCTGTGACTCTCTGCCTAATGTAATGAGAAGCTTAAATTTAGGTGGAGCCCAGCTCCACCAGCTGTGATCTTGGACCATTCCTATACAGAGAAGTTATTTAGCAAAGGAGAGGTATTATTTGTGTGCACTTGTATTACGCAATAAATTATGAGCCTCTTGAAGTGGACACATCAAGTTTAAGTTACTTTTATAATTACCCAGTACCTCATTTAGATGATGCTTGGAAAATATCAGGTGGTTATGGGGCTGTTGAGCAAGCAACACCCATTGCCACCCCAAACGGAGGTATCTCACTACATGAAGGATAGCAAATAATGATGTCTGCCACCAGGAGCAGCAGTCAAACCTGGATGTCAACTCTACTCCATGGGTTAGGGTCACCAAAAAAGATACAACTCACACAGGCACTAAGTGGATTCTTTCACTCAGAGAAGAGACAGAGAACAATTAGTTCAATTGGGGGTGGGCGGTCAGCCTAGGAAATGCTCTGTGCCTACACCTCTCATGCTACAAGCAAAGGATCCTGTTCCCTTCCGATCAAGGGCATACACAGTCTTGTTGGTCAGCTGTTATATGCCGCACACTGAAGCGGAGCAAAGGAGAATACATTTAGTCTGAAGAGGGAAAGGTATTCCCACACATAGCAGTAAGCCTAGCACAGGTTATGAAGGTGTTTTTTATCTCTTGGTTAAAAAAAAAATGATACAAGCCCGAGGCTCATTCTCGTGCAGCAGAGC